>WYDI02017232.1:0-13881 GCA_009867235.2 Psittacus erithacus
AGGGAAGTTGTGAATGCTCCATCCCTGGCGGTGTTCAAGGCCAGGTTGGACAGAGCCTTGGGTGACATGGTTTAATGGGAGGTATCCCTGCCCATGGCAGGGGGTTTGGAACTAGATGATCTTAAGGTCCTTTCCAACCTTAACTATTCTATGATTCAATGATTCTATATGTTGCAGTGGCAATATGTTTTTTATTTCTCTAACATGTCTCGTCTTGTCTAGATTTAGCCTGAGTATAGGCTTAGATTGCTATGCTTGCAGAGCCTCAATACCAAAACTTTCAGTAATAAGGTTCAAATTATTTCCTTTTTAAATTATGTTAAAAAAACACAGATAAAATTGTGAATGCTGGCCTAGTACCAGTAATCAGTGAAACCTCGTTGGTTTTGTTCTTTAAAAAAAAAATTAGAATCAGTGATGGCATTGCTTCAGTAGAAATATAAGAAAAACTTTTATTATGGTTCAAAAATAAATCTGAGAATATCAAAGCAAGCATTTTTCTTGGCCTTATAAAATTCTGCATAGTGCTGATTAAATGCAGGCTCTCAGGATAAAGGGAAGAATAAAGAATTATAGCAAATAGGCATACAAAAATCCCAGTTGTATTATGAGTGCCACCAAGGTTCTAATTAGCGCACATTGATTCTTCTTTAGAAAATGTAAAAGCTGTGATTGTGTAGCTTTAAGAAAATTGCTCACTAAAAATGCACTAAAAATGGGAAAAAACCCCAATAAAATAAAATACTGGTATCATAATTTCTGTGGTTAAAGGATCATATATATAGCTTGCACTCTGGTCTAATTAGCAGTAATCTGACCTCCTTTCCCCAGAGACAATGAAAAATCTTGTTACTCTATAATCATCACTCACATCTCAAAATAAAAGCAGTATATACAGTTATGAATATGATTGATGACATAAAAGTGACAGAAGTCATATAGCGTCATAAACGCTAAAGAGAATGTATTTATATTGCTTAAACAAAATCTCTCTAGGGTTGTTCAACATGCTTGTATGTAAGTATATATGAATAAACTTTTAGAAATACATGTGTATATGTTCACAGCCATATACACACAAAATATCAGGACTAAGCCATAAACAGATGGAGTTTTAGTTTTTAGTTTTGCTGCTTTTTGCAAGTTTAAAGGTGAAATCAGTTGTGTGAAGAGTGAATCTAGGCTCTTTGTTCATAATGAAAAATGTCACAGTTACACGGTTCTTCAATTTTTCAGTCAAAATGCAGGTTAACTTTAAACTGTTTTCATTATAACTAGGTAATTACAGTTTAATAGTATATATTGACACTAACTGAAACCAATTTAGATTTTTTCTTTCTTGTACATCATTGAAAGATGTTATCTTTACATCTGGGGAAAAAAATAAATGTAAACTAGAGTGATTTCACATGAGCTACACTTCTTTACATGGTTATCTGAGGAAATCATAACCCTTGTGCAGGCACTTGCTGTTTAACACTGAAGTTTAAAAGCTTATTTTTAATGTAGGAAAAATAAATTAATTTTTAAAAATATTTAAAAGTTAAGTTAGATGCTTAAGGCAGTCAGTGCAAGTATTTTCTGTACCTTTCATTAATATAAGGGCAGATAGAAAACATGCTTGGATGAAGTATGAAACTTTTTTCCATAAAAAGGTTAATAATGATGTTGAATGCAGAAACTTGTCTATGTGGTAAAAATGGCTTTAAATTATATATTGGGATTGCTGCTGGTAATGATATAGATAATTTTACACATGGCTAGTCATTATTTAGACTGTTCATGAATTTGAAATAAACCTGGCTGGATAAAGCCCTGAACAACCTGGTCTGACCTCATAGCTGACCCTGCATTGAGCAGGAGCATAGACTAGAAATTCACAAGGTCCCTTTTAACCTGAATTACTTATGGCACCCGATACTTTGTTCTGTGCATTTCTAACTTTGCTTAAAAACATGACTAGCTTGACAGAGACCACCCTAAACGTTAACGGCGCAATGAAAAATCTTACAAAGTTACATGATAATAAATTTTTTCACAGGGTGCTGGTTGGAAAACCGTATCAACAATTTTTAAGTGAACAGCAAATATTTTTGACCATACCAAGTGCAAATTTTTAAAGTAACTGTTACTGCATGTTGAATGACTGTATTATTAGAACCTACTCCAGATATCTGCAACAGAATTTTAAGTATTTTCTTTTAAAATAATTTAGTTTAAAAGAAAAACTATCATTGAAATGTGGCATTTCATTCTGTTGACGGAAGTAGTGAGGTTGCCCTTACATAGCAGTAAAAGCAATGTCATGTCATGTAAGAAAGATGAGCTCCATCAACTAACGGGCTATTTCGGTTTTATGTAATGTCTTTTATACAAGCCCTGAGTTTGGGCTTTTCCTGTTCCAGAAGATTGGGAATTAGTTGTTTCCCTTATGATCTGATTATTATTCTGTGCTTTGCTTTTATATGAAAACAATGTTAAATAAATAGAAAATACCTCTCAAAACAAACAAAGGAACAAAAATCCCACCTCATGATCTTCATATCTAGTGCAAATGATTTTCCTTTGAATTGCATAAAAACATTGCTGAGTAAAATAAATACATTAGTGGAAGGTGAGTTAAGGATTTGCCATTAGACCGTACATTAACTTAGACAGGAGTAAAATTTCCCAGAGGCACAGCAATGGAACCTTTTGTTTCTCAAAGGTTTCACTCACAGATATTTCAGCAGTGTCAGAAGTAGTGTTTATTTAAAATGTATTTCTATCTCGGATTCCTCTTTACTATTTAAGCAAAAGAATGGCATACTCCAAAATGTACACAAAATCAGCAGTGAGGACTGGAATTGTAAGATATTTTTTTGGGTGCAAACAGAATATCTATGCAGAAGAAAAATGAGAACCTAGAAAAAAGCATTTCTTGTCAACCTTTAATAGGCTTTAAACACATATTTTAAAACCCCATCTGAGGGTATCATGTAATCTACTGCAAGTGAATGAAATTCCTAGGAAATCTTGAGCATTTTCCCGTCCATTTCATTATTTCCACTCCAATTTGAAGTGTTGAATTAGACAAGATTTAGAAGTATAATGTAGTTCAAGATTAAAACGTATCAGCTGGAGTATCTAGCAATGCAGATAGTCTTGATTTAAGCTTGGTTTATGGGAGGTTTTTTGATACAGCATGTCACCAAAAAATTACTATCTGCATCAGTGTACACAGTCTAGATCAATGTTCTTTAAAGCATTTGCATTTTTCATATGTCTATTCCAAAATACTTGCTGGGCATACTGATTGCTGAATGTGCAGGTGTGTGACCTGTTTTAATCCTCTTTTCTTGCTTATTAAAAGAGAGTCTTTTTATAGGGCCACTTATCTTTATAAGCAATCAGTTGCAAATGACTTTCTTCCTTGCCTCTCCAGAGAGGTATCATGAGACATGAAGCCTGTTTACTTTCTTTCAAGTTTTTCTGTACTGACAGAGACTGCGTTTTTCCACATGCCTTCTTTATTCTTCCAATTGTGGCAAATGCTTAGAGGTTCAGGGAATCATAAATGCAAGCAAGAGACATGCTAGCCATACAGAGCAGGAAGGTCAGTACTGTTTCCTACACTGGGATTACAATGTCCCATCAGACACTTTAGCAATCTGATCTAGTTGCTATCAGAAAAGTCAATATTTGCATTTTGTTGAATATGCATGTCCACCAGTATTTGGAAAAAGAGCTATTTGGTGTCTGTGCTTCTATGATTATCTCGTTTGCATGCACAAGATACTATCTGCAAATCCTCTAATGATTCAAAGACAATGCCGTATGGAGTTATTAGATTATTAGGATTAATTCATTGCTATTCTAAATTAAACAGGCTTAGAATCTGATGTTCTTTAATTTCAGCTAGGGCGCTGGAAGGGCAACTTGAAGGAAAATATAAAAAAATACTTTAATTCATAGAATGTTAAGTGTACACAGAGAAGCTATTTTAGTTCATGGTAGGTTTGCGTATCACTTTATGAATTCCTAAATCATACTGATTACTGAGAAACATTAGTTTACCTGAAAACATTAGTGCAAAATGGATTATTGATTTTTAAATGGCCTAAAAATTACCTAAGAAATGGATTTTTAATGAAAACCAATTTGAAAATGAGGATTTTTTTAACTTGTGTGCAATCATGTTTTGCAGGCCATAGAAACAGAAGTTGTTCTGTATGGGCAGAATCTTGTATACGTATACTGAGCCTAATTGGCTTCAGTGGGATTCTGCAGGTGTGTTGAATTTTGACTGCAGACAGAGACTTAGAATACATTGTTCTGACAGCTCTTGTAACACAGAAAAAACCATGGTTTTCAAAGATCCATGGAAGTATCTTTGTAATACATTTACAAACATTGTTCCCTTATGCTTTGGAAAGTATTGGGTAGAGATCAGTCATTTAAATATTTGTAGCTCTTTTCAGACTGATTCAATTAATGAAAATGCTCTTCCTTTCCAAATGCCAGTGATACAGACTACCATAAAATACTGTGAAGTCACTTGCCAATAGTGTGACTTAGCACAGTTCTACATTCAGTGATTGAGTTAGAAAAGGTGGGCTGTGATTACCAAAAAAATAGGAGCCAAAAAACCAATATTCTGCAATCTTCCAGGAATGGATGGAAACAATGCATTTTAAAGTTTTATATTCAAATGGATACCTGTCTTTAAACATAATCTTGACTAGCCAATTTAATCATGCCTCTTATCATCCAAGATGGCACCTGCAGAAGATGGAGCTGGACATCAGAGAATTTAGGGAAGTGTTTTAAGATACTAAGAGGTAGACCTGGGCACTTCTGGCACCAAACTCAAAGTAAGAAAGAAAATCTGGACACTGGTGAACCAATTCAGTTATTTGTGCTATAATTTTTTCCTTGGTATTTGATCTAGGGCTTGTGAACTTGAGTAACCTTTACATTGACTGTGTGAATCGTTTCATGTATACAATGAAAACTAACAGACTCATAAATTTTCACTCTGCCCTGAATGTTTTGTAACTCAAGATGGTGACACTACTTTGAGAAACATTAGAAGATTTTCCACTAAACAAATAGATTGAGGGGAAAGCTTTTCTAGAAGTCAGGAACAGGAGATCTTAGGGGCTAAATAGGTTGTTATTTTCTGAATAAAAAATAAATAGTAGCAGTTTATCATCCATGAAATATAACAGCAGAAGCTGCAAGCATAATATTACATTTAAAACTGTCTATAGAATCTACATCCTCTGATTTGAAGGAGTGCTCATGTGTTTTGTCTGGTTTTGTTGGTTTTGTCAAAGTTATGGAACACATATGTAATCCAACCAGCTACTGAAAAATACCTTTATTTGCAGAATCTGTATGCAGTTATTGGTGGTTCTTCTTCCCCCACAAGAACTCTATGAGAGAAAGTAGGCCTTTCAGAAGCAGGAACTGAAATCCATGTTACATCAAGTAAATTTGTTAAAGCTATGTGAAGCTTATGGTGAAATGGCTTGAGAGGCAGACCCCTACGTATAGATTCTGTGAGTCTGCCTGATCTTTCCACACAAATGTATAATCAAGGGCTTGAAATATACACTGTATTCATTTAAATGCAGTGCTCACGTATGGATTTCTGAAACTTTGGTCATGTGGTGTAAAACAGAAACTGAAAGACAGATTCAGAATGAAAAAATCAGAAACATTTTAAATGTGCAGAATTCTTCCACTCAGCTTTTCAAGGCACGCAGAAATGCCTCACTTTTGGTATATTCCTTTTCATACTATGAAATATTCCATAGTTTATCTCTTATGCTATTGTGTGTGTTTTTGTTTGGTTGGTTTTGTATTGCTTTATTTTCCTGAGAGAAAGCGAATGGAAAATGTCTTGCTCCTTTTTTGTTCACCTTTTACATACTGACATGTTTTTCTGGAATTAGAATGCCATTTTGGAGAATATCAAACTAACTTGCTGGCTCTTGGGCTGAAATGTTTGGCTAGCCCTATACTAAATAAATAAGCAGCAAATTATAAATAATTTGGTAGTCATTTTATTCTACTAAATAATAAAATTCATCTAATGAAAAAATAAACCATTTAATTTTTTATTATCTGAAAAATTGATAACTAGTTTGTGGTTTTTACATTATTCAGATAACAGAAAATATGTAATATATTTGGATTTGATCAGCTTCTTTCCTTCAGCAACACAACTATGAGGCTTAGCAGAATACATATTACCTACTCATTTCTAAACCCAGAAATATTTTAAAAAGAGAGCTGCAGTCAATAGGTGGTATAACACTGCCTATTTTTTCAGTAATAATTAATGTCCACAAAATTAGTGTTACCTTGATTTCAGTTTGCAAATATCATCAACAGAAAGTCATATGCTTTTCATGCAAATTTACAAAGAAATGTTCAAGCTGAGGTTAGGTGGGGCTTTGAGCAACCTGGTCTAGTGGAAGATGTCCCTGGCCATGGCAGGGTAGTTGGAACTACATGATCTTTAAACTATTCTGTGATTCTAAGGGGATGTTAAATGATTTCTCTTTTATAGTAATTGTGTTTAAGATAATGTGTTCACTACGTGTACTTGCTAAAGCTCATGGTTATATGCCAGGCAAACAAACTTTATTTTCCTTTCTTTTTCTCATTTCCTTTTAATATCTTTAAAGTTTCGAGCAGTGCTGTGAAAATTTTGTTTGTATAACTGACTAAAATGCAGCAAACCCAAGCAGTCATTTGGTTTTGAATGCTACAAGATAAAGCTAGAAAACTTGATCCTTTTTTTTTTTCTTTTTTAGTTTAAAACGCCATTTTATTGATAATATGAATGCTTGAAAAGATGTTGAAGCTAAGGAAATGATGCACTGGAATTTGTTTATTTGTTTTAATTATTGCAATTTGCTTTTCCGAGCTTTTTGTTTGGACAGATAAGTTCTGTAGCATCTCATCATTTCATCATTAAGAGAGTGGAAAACTTTTGAAGATAAATTAGGATATATAAAAGTTAGTTTTGGTATGCTAAATGACTGCTGAACTTACACCCCTGTTGAGGTTGCTGAAAAAAAGATTTGTGTACTGTCTAATGCTTTTAATACAATGATACAAACCAAAAAGCTACTAAATGACATAGAAAGTATTTTTAACTCCAGGCAATAATACAGATTTTAACAGAGGAGGCCAAAGTTGCAGGAGTTCGTTCCTGAGAGGACTTAAGGAAAAGGCATGCATCCTGAATGTGAAATGGGCTAAAGTGGGAGATAAAATTTATGATTCCTATGCAAATTTGAAGAAAGCCTGTGAAATTGTAATCCACAGATAAGTAAAATCTGAATTTGAGTGCATATCAAAGAAGAAACTGGTTGGAAAAAGTTAATTTTATAACTGTAATTAAAAATCAGTTAAAGATATATTTGTAGTGACCTGGTTACATAGTCTGGCAAGAAACACATAAACTAGAGCCTACAAATATTATTTGTTGTATAAATGTTATCTGTTAACAGCTGTCAGATAGATGGCATCTCTAACCTTAATGTACAACCAGCCTAACTAGTGTTACAAAACATGAATTTTTTATGAGTGAAGTTAGTTTGTTAGCTAGTCTTGTGTTGATTAATAGGGCTTCTGCTAGCACAAAATCTAGAAGAGGAAATGAATTTAATAAGAAGCTGCTCCAAGTATGCACACACAGTGTCAGTTGAAGGGAAGATTCAGGAAACGGGTATGAACCCTTAATGTTAGGTTTTGAGTAGCTTACTCAAAATTACTTGCCACCCCTAATCACCCCTCTTCCCCACTGGGCAGGCATCACTTTCTGAAATGAAGATTTGGCTCCCATTTTGTCATGTATAGGTTAATATGCTCATCTAGGATGTGGAAGATCTGAATTTAAGTCAGGTCCCCCTGATTTTACTATTGAATTTAGACCATAATACAGCTTAGAAAGATGGGAAGAACTGAGATACAATTCAGCCCTGTAAGTCCACAGATAGTTTGTTTTAATTCAACCTTAGGTGACTGTTATTTGTCAACAAAGTCCAATTAGAAGTTATTCTGAAGATTACAGTGTTGAGTTCATGAAGCAGCTGTGGATATTTTGCAGTTTAGTTACTGTAATCTCACAGAAATTCTACGAAAGAGCATAGAAAATCTTTTCAGGCAGCAGAACAGACACTGTTTCTGACTGGAGCTTCCTTCATACATATGAACTAATATAATTCATGCAGTTTTCTGGTGCAATATGCTCTTGAATGCTCATCTGGTCCATGTAGCTGCAGCTATAGGATTCCACATGTATCTCTGTATTGGAGATTTCTGGATGTATGGGTTGTCCAACTATAGAGTTCAGTAGCCTGAAATGCGGAAATTAGTGTTAGCCCATGCAATACTCCTGTGTAGCTAATTCATATTCCAAGAGTTCTGCTAAAGTTAAAGACTTTCTGTGCCTTTATTTTTGGGACCTGATGACAGTGCATTTTGCACTGGTAGCACATATACCTGGTCAGATTTTCACAGAGAAATCATGTATCTCTGGAAGAATAATACAGCTGCACTGACCTTGCTTGTCCTTCTTTAATGTCCTCAAGAGTTTTAATCTGAGAGTTTCTGCTGTACATTTTTCTGTCATCATTTTTCATGGTACCTCCTTATCCTAGAATATACAAAACCACACTTCTGACTTTTAAACACCAGGTGGATCACAATTTGTGTCTAACAGGTATTTTGCTGATTTGGTGGCAGAATTTTGAACTGAAGAGTAGCCCCAGTATAAAATTACATTTGTAATCTTTGCTTGCATTAAAGGAGTCCAGAATTTTGTCTCAGACGAAACCATTGCAATATTTGCAAACCACTAATCTGTTCAGGGATTTTCTGTTGTTTATCTAGGGCAAGTTTATTGTCTAGTGATCCTCTTTAGTATTTCTTTATTTGGAGTAACACTCCAAATATAGGATAGGCAGGACAAAACTAGTATACAAGATAGAAATTAATCATAACAAAATAAAACTATCCACGTAGAACAGAATCTACATAGAGCCTAAAGGTGGTGTGGTCCCATGTTTATTGTTCAAAAGTGAAACAAAAACCAAAAAGCAATAAAAAAAAAAAATCTAGCTTTGATCCTGAAGAGATCTCTAGGTTCTTAAGAATTTCTTATTTGACTCAGCTGGACACAGCTGAAATGTCTGATTGCGACAGAAAGTGGATGTGTTATTGTTAAATGTTTATACTACAATGTAACATGTTTGAATGGAAAAAGGTTATATTATTTGATGATATTATTTGTAAGTTTTCTTGGGAATCACTTAATATTCACTTGAGAGAGTTACTGGAAAGTTAGGAGGATGGACAACACACATTAAAAACCTTAGGTTATGAAGACTACATGCTTAAAGTATTATGTTTTCACTGACTCAAGTGTGCAATCTACAGGAGAATTTGCAAAAGAAAAACTAGATTTATGTCAGTATACAGAAAGATGTCTGTACTCATATTGAGGTTGCCTAACATGACAAACAATCTTCAACTGGAATTGAAGAAATGAATTTCATATTTATTTTTCATTTCTATAGCAAGAAACTACTTCAGTCTTTCTATTTTTCTAGGATGTGCCATTCTAGCATTGAGAAGAGAGGCAATTTTTATGCCTCCCCAAACCATCTAATGTTAAAATTGGAATTCTACCTGTAAGATAACAGGACTCATGCAGATCACAGTTTGGTTTCTGATGTAAGCTTCTCTATTAGCAATCAGGCAAAACACATCTATATCAGCCTCTCTCTCTCAGAGTTAAATTCTGTGTATAAAGTTCATCTATGCACCAAAGCCAACAAAAAGATACTTCTGGCAATTGCAGCACAGAAGACAAATAGGGGAGGAAAAACTGAGAAGATAAAAAGGATGCTCCTAGCAAGTCATGACATAGACACAAAGCAGTGCCAATAACCTAATATTAAATGCACTTAAATTTTTAATGTTTCTGTTCCTTTTGAGGGTGTAGAATGTTACTACACTCCTAAAAAATTATCATTATGTTCTTGGCTTTAGGGAGACACCTGTAAGAAGTGATACCCAACTATTTTCAGAATATGCTTGTAGCATATTCTGGGTTAGTGAATATGGAGCATATAAGTACAATGGCGCGTATGATTGCATTTGTTAAAATCTGGTCAACATTATCTGTACGCCCTGAGTATACAGTTTAAAAAAACCTAAAAAGCAAACAAAACTAGACCGCCACCACCATTTGAGCTAGCTATTTCTCCAAGGTTTAGAGACAGTGGTAAAAATGGAACAAAAGTCACCAGACAACAAGTCCAGTGTATCATACCTTAGATAACATGCTTTCTGAAACATATCTATAACTATATGTATCAGAATTTTTAATAGTATGAAAAACAGTGGAAAAAGTTGAAGCTCTGAAAACAGTGTTTCTCTTTTCTTTCCAAATCTCATGTTATTTCTTGAAGCTAAACTTGGATTGGATATTATGCTAATAAGAACTGCTTTAATTTCAGTGGATGTGTGTTTATATGGTACTAATTTACTTTTTTTTTCTGGGAGCTGGTTAAATTACCCACCACAATAGGAAAAAAATTTTCTGTGCCATGTTTTGTAGTTAATAAGAATTTTATGCTGTATCTGCTATGCTAGCCGTCACTTTCTTTCCATCCCCCATTTATCTGTACTATCCATAGAAAACAAAATTCTTTTATAGTTATATTAGTTGAGCACTGATGATGGATTTTCTTTTTAGGAGGTTTTCCTCTAAATTTTTTTTCTTAGTGAAACACAGTGAAAATGTAAGTAAACTGTATCATGAAAAGTTTAAAACTAAATGAGATAAAGCCACAGAAGCAGAGGAAATTGCATTTTCACATTATCTATTACTGCAGGAAAATTTTAGGTTTATGTAAAAGTCCCCAAAGCTTGAGAACTGGGGGTTGCCTAATATATACTGGGATTTCATTAAGTGGATACAGCATGAGTTTAGTATTCCTACTTAAGGCATTTTTAATAGGAAAGTGTGATTTAACACAGGAAATGTTATAATTTCTGAAATCCACTCAGTCTTTGCGGTAGTAGTTCTAAGGTATCATGAAGCAAGAATGTATGATTATTTGGAACAAAAAGTACTAATATTCCTCAGTAGCACCACTATTGTAGCATTGATGATGATGTACTCAAGGTTTACAATGCACTCATGCATCTCACAGCTGTAGGCAGCAGCCTGAAAAGTCTGACTGCTACCAAATTTTCTAGGGTCTACAACAAAGAAAGTTAAAAAAGACAGACAAGGGAACACAGAGGAACTTGTGTTCTTTGACTTCTCTGAAACAATCTTTCACCTGTAACCTTCCTATGTTCTGTCATTTACCCTGGTAACTCTGGATTTGCTCCTGTGGTCTGTATGCAGGGTGTCAATTCCACTGTCATTATAGGCAGAGATCCACCCCTAAGCCTGGTTATGATGGGATCACAGAGAAAAAAGAAAGCTTCTATAATCTTAAGAAACTACAAAGATGGGGAGGGATTCATGTTGGTGTGCCAAGAAAGCTGAAGATCAGATGGAGGAAATTTCAGGCTGACATATGACTTTCAGTACAGCTTTCAGCAATAATCAGTTTTTCAGTGGTTGATTTCAAAACTGATACTTTAAAAAATGTAATCTACCTTAAATGCTGAAGGACAAATGTAGCCTATCTGCAATTTCAGGCTTCAGAAGTTTGATGCCAGTTTTTAGAACATGAACTGTTCATGTTCTTCTATTGCACTGCCCACAAGTTACTCCAGAGCACTTGGGTCCCTCTCTGCCATCGCGTTCAACAGAAAATGTATTTTGTATATTTTAAATTGATCAGGAATCATGTTTAAAATTAACTGATTTTAAATAGCAGCAGGCTCATGAAGTTTTATTTCGAGTGCAGATTTACGTTTTACATCATGCCTACTGAAAAAAAAAAAGTGGAAAAAAGCTACTTATTTCTCCATATCAACGCATCCAACACGAGCATTGTCACAGAAACCATCCGTGATTTAAGTTACAGATACAGGTTGCAGATACCAGTTACAGAGAGAAATTAAGAGGATTGCATAGGATTGTATAATTGTAAATCTGACCTTCCCACACTTTCAGTGAGCCACAGGTAAAAGTCCTGTGCAAATTATGGAAAATTTTCGTTTGTTTTTAATATAGCACTCAGGGCTATTTAAAAGCAGTGATTAAGTGAAAGAACATGGACTAATGAATACAGCTAGCAATGAAACAGGCAAAAAAATCCAGTAACAATACTGAAGTTAACTTATCTTGCAGATGATGACTGCCCTTACTGACTATAGTGAAACGATATTTACTAGCATTAGGAACGTGTTTACCTAGAAGAGGTCTTACAGACCTAGCACAAGAAGTTTAACTGCTGGATCAATTTTAGGTAGCATTAAAATTTCTTTGAAACCCTCTCTCTCTTTAATAAGGCTCCTGGTTAGTCTACCTCGTGTATGATGGGGTTGTTTTTGCCTTAATAATGAGCTCTGTCCAAAAGTAAATTAGCTGTTTCCTAATCCGTACATAGCTAACTACTTATCAGCTACCAGAGGATTAGTTACCCTTTTTTCCTTTTTTATAGTCTGGCTTCTTTAAAAAATGAAAATTATGGAGTAATCTTTTTTTTTTTTTTCCTCCTGTTAGTGTTTGTCACCTCATAATAACTTTTTAAGCCCTTTGATCAGATTGAGCCAACTTTGAAAGAGAAATTGAAAATTCAGAAATACATCCTACTAGTTTTCTTATAATCAGCAACTTTACAAAATGAACCACTTAATTAGTATCTCAGAGAGGAAAGGACATGTTTTCAACAAGTGCTGCACAGCTGCACATAAGTAATGTCAGGCCTACCACCATATGCATGCTGGCATGTCATCTGGCTCATCACCATGTACTCTCTCTGTTATCTGGTAGTATGTTATAGGAGGCATGGGTTTACTGTGGAATAGGAGAAAATTTTGTGGCAAAAGAAAGTAAAGAGAAAAGGCAGACCTGAGAGACAGAAGACAAATATCTAAGAAACCAAGTTTCATTAGACAGATGGCTCACAGATCAATTTATGCTCTTTATTTTTCTTACTGGATGATGCCAAATGATTGGCATTTTCTTAATAAGGAATTTATATAAATTCATAAAAGAGATGGAAAAGGCAAGCTGTATCATAAAGTTAATTTTTCTTGTACTGAATGGAGGACTGAGTGCCTTCCACAGAGTACACCTTGGGTATGGTGTAGGTAGTACTCAGGATTTAAACAGAAACATTAAATCTTAATCCTTATACATGCAGGTATATGGACCTTTGTACTTATTTTTGTCCATAATCTCAGAGCTGAATCATGTGGGCTTTGAACACTTGATTCAAATTAGTCATTAGCCAACAGAGGGAATAACATGCCTGTCTTCCCTCTCTGGCTTCCACGTGTTCCTCAGAGGAATGGACCACCTACATGAACAGTTGGCTGTTGTGTGTCCAAGCTCTCTGTTTTACTGTAATGTCTAAGAAAGTGTGTAGTGTTTAGAAAACCAAGTTGGTATTAGCACACTTAAATCTGCCTTATGACTAATTTGTATTAAATGAAGCTCAGCTATCTTAAATAAATTTTAAAGAAAGTCATCCAGTATCAGTTTACATACGGTTCTATCATAATAACACTACATTGTTTATGAAGAATCAGTATTACTCTGTGGTGCTAATATGTTGTTCATGGGAGTGTTGCTGTGTAGTAACAGCTACAGTGGTACAGTATTCTGGGGGAGTGTCATGGGTTCAGCAGTAGCAGTCATTTTTTCTCCTTCTTAGTGGCTGGTGCAGCACTGTGTTTCTAACTTTC
>WYDI02017233.1:0-10081 GCA_009867235.2 Psittacus erithacus
TTCCTGGCTGCCTGGGCACACGCTGCTCACGTTCAGCTCCATCAGCTCCTTTTCCATGAGCAGTTTCCAGCCGCTCTTCCCAAGCCTGGAGCATTCCATGTGGTTGTTATGGCCCACGTGCAGGACCCAGCACTGAGCCTGGTTGAATCTCACACCATTGACCACAACCCATAGATCCAGCCTGGCCAGATCCTTCTTGCAGAGCCCCACCATCTTCCAGCAGATCAATTCCCACCCTTGGTGTCATCTGAAGTGACTCAGGGTGCTCTCGATCCCATCATCCAGATCATCAATGAAGGCATCAAACAGCACTGGCCCCCACCCCAAGCCCTGAGGGCCACCACCATGGACCAGTCATCAACTGGATGACACCTTTGTGTGTACCCCCTATGAGCCCCACAGCCTCATGGCCTCAGCAGGGCGATAGGAAAGGGCTGCAGAGGGGGATCCACTGCTGTGACCCCTGGTACCAGCCCCACCAGCCCCTGTGTTCCCCCCCGGTAACACCCTACCCGGACAAGCGGTGACCCATGACTTGTGGTTAAACTCAACACAAAGACAAAGCAGCGTCCATAGAGGTGATTCCATTTCATTCCATTCCAAAAGGGCAAATTTCACCCCAAAGTGCCCCCAGGGCAGGATCCCGCCACCGCGCACCGCTCCCCGTCCATGGTGGAACCGGAATGCTTCATTCCCGGCTTCTTCCCTTGAGGATGTCCCGGTTGAAGCCCTCAGGAACGTCCACCCAGGCCCGGGAAGCAGCGGGATGCCTGCCCCGGGCACGTCTGGGGTAGGTAACGGGGGACAGCAGCGGGATACACCCGGACTCACAGCGTGGGGGGACAGGGTTGGACATGGGAGCCCAGGGGAGGCTGAGGGATGAGTCGGGAGGGCTTTGGGATGAGCTCAGGGCAGGAAGGGGGAAGGCTGAGGGCAGAGATGAGGGTGAGAGCAGCCAAAGCCCAGCCCGGTGGCATCCCCGGTGCCCAACACCGCGGTGGGACCTCGGCACAAAGCCAAGGATGAGGCTGAGCACCGCGGGTGAGGGCCTTGCCCCGGGCTTGGGCACCGGCACCAGCACCGGCGCCGGGCATCTCCATGGCCCCCTCCTCTTCATAAGGCACGGTGGGGTCCCGTGTTGGCACACGCCGCCCTCAGCGCGACATCATCCGCACGAACTCTGCCAGCGGGAGAATACAAACGGAGCATCCCGAATATCCCGGAGGATGCTCCCGGTGTGCCCCCCTTCCCCAGCCCCTCTTTCCTACCTTCGAAGTCCACCAGCCCGTCCCCATTGAGATCCACATCCTTGAGGATCTCATCCACCTCGCGGTAGTTGAGCTGCTGCCCCAGCAGCTTGCGCATGGCCTCCCGCAGCTCTGCCATGCTGATCTGCCCGTCGCCGTTGGTGTCGAACTGCGGGCGAGCACCCATGGGTGACACCACCCTCGGGGTGCCACCAGACCCCCCCCACATCCCCGTCCCCGTCCCCTCACCTCGCGGAAGGCATCACGCAGCTCCTTGATCCCGATCATATCCGCTGTCTCCGCCAGCATTTTGGGCCCCATCAGCTCCACAAAGTCATCAAAATCCACTTTGCCCCCGGCTGTGACAGGAATGGGGCGACCAAGGTGGGGGGAACAGCGTGATGTGGGGCAAGCAGGGTGATGGGGGAGCCTCCCCTATCCCCGCCACATACTGATCTGCTGGGACAGCTCGATGAGCTCCATCTCGGTGGGCATGTAGCCCATGGTCCGCATGCACTCGCCCAGGTCCTTGTAGCTGATGTAGCCATCGCGATCCTTGTCGAACTCCCGGAAAGCCTGCTTCAGCTCTGGGAGCACCACGGAACGTCACCACACAGCACCGCACAGCACCCCGCAGCACAGAGCCCCAGCCCCGGGGCGCGCAGCACTCACCTTCGATCTCCTCAGGCCGCAGCTCTCGGTCCTGGGATGGAGAGAACATGGGAAGAGCCAATGGAAGGGTCCTTCTCCCATCACTGCTTCCCACCCCCCCGTGGCTCCCGCCCCACGTGCGTACCCGCTGGGTGACGGCGATGCTCTGCCGCAGGAAGATGCAGGCCGGCCCCACCAGCCCCTGCAGCACCGAATAGCTCTGCAACGGGGGGGACTGCGCCGCCTCCGACACCTCCTCGGGGTCCCCGGCACCGGGAGGCGCGGGGCCGGAGCGTGGCTTCCCGTCCTGCGGGGACAACACGGGGTCAACAGCGAGCGGGGTGTGAGGGGGGGTCCTTCATCTTCCTCCTGCTCCCACCCTGCGCCCAGGGGTGGCCGTGCCTTGGGGAGCCTCCGCTCGGGGGTCTTGGTGCAGTTGCCCATGGCCGGGGCTGCGCCCGCGCCGCAGGGCATGCCCGGCCCCGGGGTGGGAGGGATGGGGGGGGGGGGGGAAGCGGGAGCGGCTGTGCCGGGATTGGAGGTTTTTATGGAATATCTGGGGATATGCAGGGCAGCGGGGGGGGGCCGCGCCCGCGCACACGCGTAATCCCCCGGATTATGCCCTGCTCCAGATGTGGGGAGCCGCCCAGCTGTTCCTGGCCCCCCACCCTCCCCACGGGCTCCCGGGCCTCGCCGGTTACCTGCCCGGCAGCAGGAGGCAGCGGGGGCTCCGGCTCCTCGGTGCCCCTCCGATGCTCCATAGGGAAACACGCGCAGCCAGGGCTCCACCGCCCCATGGTGCTGGTGGTGCCGCGGCTCCGCCGGCCCCCAAACCGTGGGGCCGGGTGGAGGCGGAGGCCGCCCCCAGCGCTGTGGGAGCGGTTGGGGGGCGCGGGGCCGCCGGTGCCCCGACGTGTCGGTGTACGGAAGAGGAAGAACATGGCAAGGGCCGCCCCGCGCCGCCGGTCCCCGCCGGTCCCTCTGCCACCCTCCGAGCTTGGCAGGGGGGAAACCGGATCCCCGGGGCCCTGCGCACGGCCCGGACCCGCTCCCTCGCCGGGACGAGGCCAGGGCAGGGCGGGGGGAACACGGGCACAGACAGCGCTGCGGCGGCGGCAGAGCGGGCCCGGGGGCAGCGAGGGGCCCGGTTTGGAACACCAGAACCCCGCACAGGGCGCCGGGAGGGGCGCATCGGCACCGGGGGGCACCGGGGGGGGGGGGGTTCCGAGCGGCGGCCTCCGGTTACAGCCCCGAAACCCGACCCGCGCCGGCGGCACGTGGCGGCGCGGGCGCGGGGCCAACGTAGCCACGCCCCCTCCCGTAAGCCACGCCCCCAGCCACACGCGGCCGCACCCACACGCTCGTCTGGCCACGCCCACCACCCCGTGGCCACGCCCCCTCCCCGGTCACCTCTGAGCCGCGCGTAGCGTCGCTGCGTGCTGACGTCACGGCGCGGCGCCGCTGCAGGGGCGGCTGAAGGTGACGCCGGGGCCGGGGCCCGCCATGGCCGCCCGGCAGCTGCTGGCGCTGCGCCGCCTGCCCGGGGCCGCCAACGCCTTCTCGGTGAGAGCCCGCGGGAGCTCCCGGTGCTGCCGCGGGTACCGCGGTTACCGGTGCTGTTACCGGTGCTGCCGGTACTGCCGGTGCTGCCGGTACTGCCGGTGTTACCGGTGCTGCCGCGGTTACCGGTGCTGCCGCGGTTACCGGTACTGCCGCGGTTACCGGTGCTGCCGCGGTTACCGGTACTGCCACGGTTACCGGTACTGCCGCGGTTACCGGTGTTATCGATGCTACCGGTACTGCCGGTGGTGTTGTCGGTGTTATCGCTGTTACTGGTGGTGTTATCGGTGCTACCGGTACTGCCAGTGTTGTTATTGGTGCTACCGGTACTGCCGGTGGTGCTGTCAGTGCTACTGGTACTGCCGCAGTTACGGGGGTTATCGGTGTTACTGGTTTTGCCAGTGTTATCGGTGCTATCGGTGTTACCAGTACTGCTGGTGGTGGTGTCGGTGCTACTGGTACTGCCTCAGTTACCGGGGTTATTGGTGCTATCGGTGTTACCGGTACTGCCGGTGGTGTCGGTACTGCTGGTATTACTGGTGCTATGGGTGTTACCGGTGTTAGGCGTTACCGGTGTGTGTCTCCCCGCAGACAGCACCCAAGAAGACGCAGTTCGGGTCTCTGAAGGATGAGGACCGCATCTTCACCAACCTCTATGGGCGGCACGACTGGAGGTGAGGACCGGGGGTGAGGGGGTGGGATCCCGGTGCTGGTCCCGGTGCCACCGGCGGTGCCGCTCCGCAGGCTGCAGGGCGCGCTGCGCCGCGGGGACTGGTACAAGACGAAGGAGATCCTGCTCAAGGGCGTGGATTGGATCCTCGGCGAGATCAAGACCTCGGGGCTGCGTGGCCGCGGCGGCGCCGGCTTCCCCACGGGCCTCAAGTGGAGCTTCATGAACAAACCCCCCGATGGGAGGTGAGAACCGGGACCGGTGCCACCGGGACCCTGCCCAGCGCAGAGCCCCTGGGTCATGGCACCCGCCCCATCCAGACCCAAGTACCTGGTGGTGAACGCGGACGAGGGCGAGCCCGGCACGTGCAAGGACCGGGAGATCATGCGCCACGACCCGCACAAGCTGCTGGAGGGCTGCCTGGTGGCGGGGCGGGCCATGGGCGCCCGCGCTGCATACATCTACATCCGCGGGGAGTTCTACAACGAGGCCTCCAACCTGCAGGTGAGGGGCCGGGGGGGCATTGGGGTAACGCCTGGGCCAGGATGGGAGCCCCCAGACCCGACGTGAGTCCCTTCTCTGCTGCAGGTGGCCCTAAGGGAAGCCTATGAAGCCGGGCTGCTGGGGGGGGACGCCTGCGGGTCGGGGTACGCCTTCGATGTCTTCGTGGTGAGAGGCGCTGGAGCCTACATCTGCGGGGAGGAGACGGCGCTGATCGAGTCCATTGAGGGCAAGCAGGGCAAGCCCCGGCTGAAACCACCCTTCCCCGCTGATGTGGGTACGGCGATGGTTGTTCATAGATCCATGGGATGGGTGGGGATGAAGGGAGCTTAAAGCTCCTCCAGCTCCAACCCCTGCCACGGGCAGGGACACCTTCCACTGGAGCAGCTTGCTCCAAGCCCCTGTGCCCAACCTGGCCTTGAGCACTGCCACGGATGGGGCATTGCGGTCCCGGTGCCACCATCGTGCTCTGACCTCCTCCAGGTGTCTTTGGCTGCCCCACCACGGTGGCCAACGTGGAGACGGTGGCCGTGTCCCCCACCATCTGCCGCCGCGGCGGGGCCTGGTTCGCCAGCTTCGGCCGGGAGCGCAACTCGGGGACGAAGCTCTTCAACATCTCGGGTCACGTCAACAGCCCCTGCACGGTGGAGGAGGAGATGTCGGTGCCGCTGAAGGAGCTCATTGAGAAGCACGCGGGTAGGTGGCACAGGGGATGCCATGGCACCAGCGCCAGGCCCGGTTTGGCTCCTCTGACCCCCTTGTTTTGGCAGGGGGTGTCCGTGGGGGCTGGGACAACCTCCTGGCTGTCATCCCGGGGGGCTCCTCCACGCCGCTGCTCCCCAAGTCCGTGTGTGAGACAGTGCTGATGGACTTCGACGCCCTGGTGCAGGCGCAGAGCGGGCTGGGCACGGCCGCTGTCATCGTCATGGATAAATCAGTAAGGGACGAGCCCCCTCTCTGTCCCCCCCCGTGTCACAGCAGCGCCTTCACCCTCCTCTTCCTCCCCAGACCGACATTGTCAAGGCCATCGCTCGCCTCATCGAGTTCTACAAGCACGAGAGCTGCGGGCAGTGCACGCCGTGCCGGGAGGGTGAGCCATGGGGCAGGACGGGATGGGCACGGAGCCGTGGGGCAGGGTGTGGGTCTCACCCCCCGCCCCTCACCTCCTGCCCATCCCCGCAGGCGTGGACTGGATGAACAAGGTGATGGCTCGCTTCGTGCAGGGCAACGCGCAGGCGGCCGAGATCGATGCGCTGTGGGAGATCAGCAAACAGATCGAGGGCCACACCATCTGCGCCCTGGGCGACGGCGCTGCATGGCCTGTGCAGGTTGGGGGGGGACTTGTGGGGTAGATGTGGGGCTGGGGGGGACCGGGAGCTGTTTCCCCACCCCATTAACCCATCTCTGCTCTGCTCAGGGCCTCATCCGCCACTTCCGACCTGAGCTGGAGGAGAGGATGCGGCGCTATGGGGAGGCCAAAGCCCGAGCGGCATCAGCGTAAAGGAGGGGGTTCCTGCTGATCCCTGCCTGGGTGTGGGTCAGGGGCTTCCACAGCAGCTTGTGGGGCTCTGCTGGGGGCTCCTCAATAAACGCTGCTGTGCTCACGGGGCCTCTCTCTGCTTGAAGAGAGCAGCAGGAGGCGGTTGTGGGTCTCAAATGTGGGCAGGGAGCGATGGGGGGCTCTGGGCCCTGCCTCTCTGGGAGCAGGGAATCTCTTTGAGATCCCTGAGGATCACAGGATCCGCTCCTTGGCCTCTCTATGGGATAGGACATGGGGCAGCTCCAAGCAGCCAGAGTGCTGCATGGCCACAGAGCCCCCCCAAGGGCCACCACCGTGGTGGTACCCATGTGGCTTGTGCCTGTCCTGGTGCCAGGGGCACAGCTCTGTGTCCCCCCATGGTGCTGGCACTGATGCCCATGGCACGAGCACTTCCAAACATGGCTTTTTACTAAGTCACAGTGTTCCATGGTGGGCAGCAGCACCCATGGGGGGGGGGGGGGTGCGCATCAGCACCATTTCCCTGCCACACCCCCAGCCCCATCCCCATGGACCAAAGAGCCACACAACCGAGGTCTGGGGACCCCCAAAGTCCCCCATGGCATCACGCGGAGCGGTACCGGGCCGGCACCACGGTCTTCCTGCGGTAGTGCTGGGGCGCCAGGAGCTCGAGGGTCAGCTCGGTGATGATGGCCGTGAGCCCCCACACCTTGTGGGGGCCATTGAGGAACACGGGCAAGGTGTAGCCGTAGCGGCCGGCGGTGCGGAAGTGGGTGTAGCCCTGGTTCTCCTCCCGCAGGAGGTGAGCCAGGGGCAGGGTGAAGACCTCCGCTACCTGCGGCACAGGCGGGGGCCGGTGGTGGCACCGGGGCAGGGGGTGCTGCTCACGGGCACGGGGCCGCGGCCGGCGCGGGGTCACCCACCTCATCCGGGTTAGGCACCAGCGTCAGGTTCTCCAGAGGACCCAGGTTGGCCACGACGGGGGCCACCATCAGCCCCTGCTGGGGGGGGGGTCAGCGAGGGGTGGGGAGGTGGAACCCTGTCCCCAGAGTGCTGCCTGTGAGCCCCCATCCCCATAGTACCATTGGTGACCCCCCCCATCCCCAAAGTACCATCCATGGCCCCCTGCACCCCACATGGGCACCCATCCCGTGTCTGTCACCCAATACCCTATTGCCTGCAGCCAGTGCCCTGTGTCTCTATCACTTACATCCCTGTCACCCTGTATCTGTGTTATCCCTGCTGCAAGCAGGGTCAGCAAGGGCTGGAGGTGATGGACCCCCCCATCCCCAAAGCACCACCCATGGCCCCCTGCACCCCACATGGGCACCCATCCTGTGTCTGTCACCCAACACCCCACTGCCTGCAGCCAGTGCCCTGTGTCCCTCTCACCCACGTCCCTGTCACCCTGCTTCCATGTAACCCCGTGTCTGTGTCACCCGTGTCCCACCCCATAGCCCTGTAACCCCGTGTCCCTATAACCCAAGTCCTTACCACCCCGTGTCTATGTCCCTCATGTCCCACCCCATGTCCCTGTCCCCCTGCGTCCGGGTACCCCCGTGCCCGTGTCACCCCTTGTCCCTGCCCTTATGCCCTTGTCGGCTCTCCCTGTCCCCGCCCCGCGGTGCCCGGTGCCCGGTACCCGGTCGGGCAGCGTCCGCAGCTGCCCCCAGACGCTCGGCTCCCCCAGCGCCAGCCCCAGCTCCTCCCGCGTCTCCCGCAGCGCCGTGGCCACCGCGTCTCCGTCCGCCGGGTCCCGCCGCCCCCCGGGGAAGCTGCAAAAGCCGAGGGGGGGGACACACACAGACGCTCAGCGCCGCTTCCCGGTGCCCGGAGCCCGGTGCCCGGGGCCGGTACCTGACATCGCCGCTATGGGGTCCGCCCAGGCGGCGGGAGCGCAGCGTGAAGAGCATCGCGGGGCGGCCCCGCACCGAGCACAGCGGCACCAGCACCGCAGCCGCTGCCGCCACCCCGGGCCCCGCCGCCGCCGCCGCCGCCAACCGCGCCCGGCACCGCCGCTCGCTGCCGCTGCTCAGCAGCGCCCCGGGGTCCCCCGCGCCCGGCTCCGCCATGGCGCCGGCACCGAGCGGGGCGGGGAGGACGTCCGGGACCGGCCCCTTCCCTCCCAGCCCCGGTACCGCCCCCCCCGGGGCTGGCCCCGTGCGCAGCGGCCGCCAACGGGCGTGAAACAGCTCCTAACAGGGGGCAATGGCCTCCAACGGGAGGGCAACCCCATTACCGGGCGTGCAATGACCCTCATGGGTGTGCAACGGTCCCTAATGGGCGTTCAACAGCCCCCAGCGGGTGTGCAACCCTATTGCTGGGTGTAGTCACCTATCAGGTGAGTAGCAGCCCCTAAGGGGTGGGCAGTGTCCCCTGATGGGCATGTGACAATCCCTAAAGGGTGTTCAATAGCCCCCAACGGGCATTCCGCAGCTCCTAATGGGTGTGCAACAACCCCTAACGTGTGCGTAACAGCCCCAGCGGGTGCGCAATAGCTCCTAACCAGCAGCAACCCATTACAGGGTGTGCAACAGTCCCTAACGGGTGTGTAACAACAGCTAATGGGCAGGCAACAGCCCCCAATGGGTGTGCAACCCTGTTACCACGTGTGTAACCTCCCTCTCAGCTTCACACACACCCCAATGGGTGTACAACAGCCCCCAGCGGTTGTTCAAGCGCTGCTCTGGGTGTGTAACCCCCTCCCCAGCTTTGCACACAGACCCACGGTGCGCACCCTCTCTATGAGATGTGAAAGCCCTATTCCAGCTCACGACCCCATCATCAGGTGTACAACCCCCTGACAGGGTGTACAACACCACCAACCCCCCACCCAACCCTCGTTCCACAGCCGGGATGTGCCACCAGCCACGTGTTCCCTCTTACCAGGGTCTGAGGGTGTTGTGTCCCCATGGATGCTGGAGCCTGGGAACACCAATGGTGGGATCGATCCCACCTCTGCCCCCATCCATCAATACCCCCCACTGTTACTGAGCGACCGCAGCCTGCACAGACAGGCAGGGTGGCTGTGGCCAAGCCGGGTGACACGGGTACAGCCGCTCCTTCGCCAGGGGGTGACAGCTGTGGCTGCTGCCATGGCATCAGGGTTGAAACAGCCTCGCAACAGGTCCAAGGCTGGGAGAAGGCTCTGGATGTAACCACGGGCAGCAGGAGACGGATTGCTCCCAGTGGATTTAACCAGCTTCAGCAACACCACCACCACTTGAGGGGAAAAACACACACAGGCAGCAGAGCCTGTGGCGACAGGAGGGACACGGCGACAGCATCCGAGTGACGAGAAGGGGTCGGAGAAACAGCAGGGAATAGGGAATAAGAGGCACGGGGAACGGTGGCGCCGGTGCCGGTGACAAACACCCCTCACACCCACCTGCACCTCTGAGCACTGAATGATTTTAAAAAACTGTATATAGAAATCACCACTCGCTCGGAATTCTCTCCCCTGCGGAGCCTGACGCTGGAGTCACACAGTTCCTGCTCCCGGCTTCAGCGGAACCTCCTCTCCTCCCACACGTACCGCTTCCCTGCCGGCACCTTCCGGAAGAACAGCGTGTTCCCTCGGCTCATGTTGCCCTGGAAGAGGGAGATGAGCAGTGCTGGGGGAGGCAGAGCGACTCCGAGTCCTGCGGTGGCTCCCACATGGATCTGCCCCATGGCTGGGCAGGGATCCCGGCCCTGGACACTCACCTCCCTGCGCAGCTGGCTCCAGCAATCCAGCCAGGATGAGTAGGTGGGTGCGTAGGGAAGGAGGCCCCCGGCAAGCCTGTGGAAGGGAAGAGACCCACAGGGTTCAACCAGGCTCAGTGCTGGGTCCTGCACGTGGGCCACAACAACCCCATGGAACGCTCCAGGCTTGGGTAGAGCGGCTGGAAACTGCTCATGGAAAAGGAGCTGATGGAGCTGAACGTGAGCAGCGTGTGCCCAGGCAGCCAGGAA
>WYDI02017234.1:0-49953 GCA_009867235.2 Psittacus erithacus
TATATATTTATTATTATTAATTTTTCCTTACAGTTCTGCAACTTTCACTGTAACAAAACAAAACAATAATGTTCAGTGAATTATCAAGTCTCAAATAATAAAATCAAAATTCTTGTAAATGTTACTGACAGTTTCTAAAATGCTTTTACTAACATGGGGAAAATTTCCTATTTGCCTTAATAAAAGGCTTTTATTTCTGAAAGGATGTGTTTCTTAAATGACAAAGTAGTAATGAGCTGTTTTTGTGAACATTTTGTAAAAGTTGTACTTGAACTGACATTTTACAAAGGTCCTTCCTGACATAATAGCGATTGTTGTTCAAATGACATAATGCTATAGTAGTACACACATAGGGTTATTATTGTTCTTTTTAAACAATAGGAATATTAAATCTGATAGGAAATGCAAAATAGTAAAATAACATTTCAAATAAATTTGCAATCTGTGGGACACTGAGTCTATAAAAAATCTTTGACTTTCTCTCTGTCTTCTGGTTTCAGGTTATCACTATAATGATCTTGTATCCCCACAGTACTTGAATCTGATAGCTAATCTCTCAGGATGCACAGCCCATCGACGAGTGAACAACTGCTCAGATATGTGCTTCCACCAGAAGTACAGGACACACGATGGAACATGCAACAACCTTCAGCATCCCATGTGGGGTGCTTCTCTGACAGCCTTTGAACGTCTGTTAAAGTCAGTCTATGAAAATGGATTTAATTTGCCTCGAGGAATTGAACCCAAGAGGCTCTCTAATGGCTATCCACTCCCAATGCCTCGCTTGGTTTCAACTACTCTGATTGGAACAGAAACAATAACTCCTGATGACCAGTACACTCACATGCTTATGCAGTGGGGTCAGTTTCTTGATCATGATCTTGACCTCACCGTGGCTGCCCTAAGTGAGGCCAGGTTTTCAGATGGTCAGCATTGCAGTTCAGTTTGTACAAATGATCCCCCATGCTTTTCAATCATGATACCACCAAATGATCCCAGGGTCCGAAACGGTGCACGCTGCATGTTTTTTGTACGCTCCAGTCCAGTCTGTGGAAGTGGCATGACATCTCTCCTGATGAATTCTGTGTACCCACGAGAACAGATCAACCAGCTAACTTCATACATCGATGCATCCAATGTGTATGGCAGTTCGGACCATGAAGCGCTAGAAATCAGAGATTTGGCGAGTCAAAGGGGTCTTCTGAGACAGGGCATTGTACAGAGATCTGGAAAGTCCCTTCTTCCATTTGCTACTGGCCCACCAACTGAATGTATGAGAGATGAAAATGAGAGCCCAATTCCCTGCTTTTTAGCTGGTGATCAGCGTTCTAACGAACAGCTGGGTCTTACCAGCATCCACACGTTGTGGTTTAGAGAACACAACAGAATTGCCACAGAGCTACTGAAACTCAATCCACACTGGGATGGTGACACAATATATCATGAAACACGCAAAATTGTTGGTGCAGAAATGCAACACATAACATTTAGCCACTGGCTACCTAAGATCTTTGGAGAGGTAGGCATGAAGATGCTTGGCGAATATAAGGGTTATGATCCTAGTGTTAATTCTGGCATAACTAATGAGTTTGCAACTGCCGCTTTTAGGTTTGGTCACACACTCATTAATCCTTTTCTGTATCGGCTGGATGAAAATTTTGAACCTATTCCGCAAGGCCATCTACCTCTTCATAAGGCATTCTTCTCTCCATTTCGGATTGTAAATGAAGGAGGCATTGATCCACTTCTAAGGGGATTGTTTGGTGTTGCTGGTAAGATGCGTGTCCCATCACAATTACTCAATACAGAATTAACAGAAAGACTCTTCTCCATGGCACGTACTGTGGCTTTAGATCTGGCAGCTATGAATATTCAGAGAGGCAGAGATCATGGAATTCCTCCCTACCATGATTTTAGAGTTTACTGTAATCTTTCTTCAGCTCAGACTTTTGAAGATCTGAAAAATGAAATTAAGAATCCTGAAATCAGGGAGAAACTTAGCAGGTGAGCCTGAGGTGAAGAAAAGCAATCAATTATATCTATGTGCATGCAAAAATAGTACCTAAATGTCTTATCTAAAAGAAAATCTTTATTAAGAAAGGGATAAAGGAATTTTTTAAGAAACTTCCATCCATACCAGAAAATAGATGTGGAAAATTCCCACATGCAGATAATTTCTTCACTTCTACATCTCTGTGAACAATAAGTTAATATATACTGTATGTGTTCAAGAAATCATTAATTTAAAATGTCTGTTTTTATAGATGCTGTTAAATATGACTGTTACTTCAATGCTAGATCATATTAATGCCAGTCTCATGCCAACTCATATCATGTAAGATATTTACATGTTTAGTTCCATCCATGCTGTACACTAAAGCAAATGGGCATATTGTTCACTGTACTTTCATGTGGACATCCTTCCCTACCAGTAATCTGTTCTTCATTAGTTTCAGTGCTTGAAAATAAGTCTTCAGCTACCTGCCATCCTTAGCTTATCTACACAAAGTCAAGGACAGAGAATTAGTAATAGCTACAGCAAAATAAAAAGTCTACAGAGGGGCAGGAAAGAGAAGCTATTGAAAAAGAAACAGTCCCAAGAAATCAAAAGAAAGCTACTAGGAGAAAGGAAATTGTGGGGTGGACTTACAGATACCTGTGATATTACTCATATCCAATTTACATTGCAGGATTTCTTGTGTATACACTCACAGGTTGTTCACAAAAGTTGTAGCATTATTACTGTCATTTTTACTGTGCGTCGTTCATTTCTCTTGCCCTTAGTTTTACCATATAGTGGTTATTTTGTAAATGTAAAATATTTGATATTAAATATTTGTGATTTTCTATTTATAGGTTGTATGGTTCCCCACTGAACATAGATCTATTTCCAGCTCTAATGGTAGAAGACTTAATTCCAGGGAGCCGACTAGGGCCAACTTTGATGTGTCTGTTAAGCACACAGTTTAGGCGTATTCGAAATGGAGACAGGTAAATTGAAATACCATGGAAATCAACACTGATTTTAAGTTGAGGATTCTAAAGAACAGTTGTAATGTCTTGTTTCCAAACTAAACTGCATTTTCATGTATGTATATATAAATTTCATTTTAATATATAATTGAAAAATGAAGAACACAAGTTTAAGCATGTTTAGATTTATTTATTTTAAAAATCTATTAATTCTTATGGTGGATCTGTCTTGCTGATCTGCAGAAAGAGCCACAGCCAACACATGCTAAGTTTCTTTTTGCCAATTTTTGAAGAATTAGGAAATTGCATTTGATTCACTTTATCTAATGTTATTTGCTTTGTGTAAGCTATAAAATTGCTACTTAAAGTAGTATAAAGGCTTTTTTATTTCTCTAGTCAATAACACAAGCCTTTTTGTATGCTTTTTTAAAAAAATCAGCTTTCTTACATAGAATCTGTTTAAAAAATAAGCTGTGAAACATAAAACTCTCATGCTTGGAGGCAGAGGGACTAAAAGGAGAAATATATGTGGTATGAGCTCCAGATGCTGGAGACAAGTACCTCCTATCTGTGTCGCAACAGGTTAAAAATACTGGTTTGTGTTTTTTTATTTCCTTTTCCAAAATGATATTTACAAACTGTAGGGAAACATTGAGTATTGAAGAAATGGGATTCTGTTGTCCAAAGAATACAAATGTTTTGAAGCAACATGCCAGCAAATAGTAAAATATTGTTAGACATAATGAAAGCAACTTGCACTTCTTTGAAAAGCCTGTATAGTAGGCAGAGGATCAAAGCTGCCAGCTTTGTTTGCAAAACAAATGTGCCTGTGGAGGGGAAAAGGAGTGATGTTTGAAGGGAGCCTAACTACATGTCAGGCTGGAAATTTCAAAATCTGTTTTCTGATCCTAGTGGATGGAAATTCATTAGGCATTGTCCAATGCCTTATGGAAATAATATAATAAGTAAGTAGAACTTATTGATCATTCTAAGTTTAGTATAAAATTTTTATTAATTTTTTGTAAAGTTTAAAGAGCCTCCTACTTATTTTTAGTTGAAATAGGTTGGAAAAGTATCAATGTGGAATTATAACTACAGTTTTGTGAGATGTAAACAATATCACAGTGAGCAATTCTTATATGTTAAAAAATATACAATGGAAATTTTTTTCAAATCCTGGACGGTAACTTAAAACATTTTTTTGTCCAAAGGCTGTCTTCTTTTTAATAGTAATGTGTTATTTATGTTTTCTATCGGTAACAGGCTTTTAGCCTTTTATGTATGAAATATAAATTACTCAAAATCAGTGTTTCCTTCTTGAATGTAATGAATTAACTGGGCATATGCTCAGTTATTAATAAGTCCCTGAATTAGTATAGTTATTAAAACAGTTTTACAGAAAAAATATCCATAGTAAATTAAACAATCTTGCTTATTGTGGTAACAAATTAAGTCTAGATTGATGATTAATGTTGATGATGATTAATGGTCTAGATTGACCATTCTTCTAATCTCAGCAATTCTATCGAATTTTTTTTCATATCCATAAGAAAGTTACCTAGAGATAGAAATCTATGGTAATTTAAGGCTCTACCTAAAATAATTTTACACTTGGTAATCTAGCTCCATTCTAGATGTCCAAAGATACTCAAAACATTGAAATGGGATTAGAAGAGAAATCGAAGGATTTATTGAGGACTTTGTCCCTTTCAGAGTGTCAGCATGACACCAACTAGGGCTGAAGTGACACCAAGCACTTACATTGTGGCATCTGGATCACTCATGATGTAAATATGAGAACAGGATTTATGGAATAATAAATATAATTCTAGATACAGTATTGCAATATCTCTGGCAAACTGTGTGTTTTGTTTTTTCACTAGCAAACTTGTCTTTCTGTGAGATTACAGGTTATGGTATGAGAACCCAGGTGTGTTTACACCTGCTCAGCTCACTCAGATCAAGCAGACATCTCTTGCCAGAGTTTTGTGTGACAATGGAGACAACATAACCAGGGTACAACATGATGTCTTTAAGGTGGCTGAATTCCCGCATGGATATAGTAGCTGTGAAGATATTCCTAAACTGGACCTCAGGATGTGGCAAGATTGCTGTGAAGGTCTGTATACAGGTGGATTTGCATATACTAATGTGAGCGCTGTTTAATATCTGTTCATTTTATTTAAGAAGATATTTGACTTGTTCAGTTTTTGTTAAGATGTTGCAAACTCAAATCAGGAGCCCAACCTTTGTTAAGAGAGCAGTTATTCCACATATTAAATAGATACATTCTAAACATAGCAGAGATTTGAGCATCCATGTGTTTTCTTCCTTCTGTGGGTAAGTGTTCCTGTTCATTGGCATCTCTTTCAAAACTTAGGACAGTGGGGTGATGTGCTTTTCTTCAGAAATAAACTTTTTACCTCTAGAAACAGGGCCTACTTAACTGTATGATGCACAGGACGCCAAGAATTCCATGTGTCCTCGTAGTCTGTATGTTGGCTTTTATCTCACATACAGATTTTCTGCAGGGCCATTCTTTAACCATGATCACATCAGACTTCACTGCATCTGTAACATAGAAGATCCCTTCTCTAGGAGAATCTTCTGGATCACACAGATTTGCAGAATGCTTTGCATCAGCATAAGCAACAAAATACTTCAGAGGACAATAACCTCCCTCTGTTGAGATCTCCGTACAGTTTTGTTATAATTTTCTTTTGACAAACCTCAAATGAAAAGGAATATTCAGGAATTTTGGGAACTTCTCTGTAGAACTCTGATTATCTAGAAATTGCTGTGAAATTATTAACTGGGAAAAACTTGTTTTATTAGAGAAGGTAATGGCACTGTTGATGTGATGATTATTAGAGTCTTATCATTTACCTAGTAAAAACCTAGCAAAAACCTAGCTTTCAATACCAGTATCTTGTAGATTTGCTGGAGAAAAGTGTCCAGATCCGAGTTTTTAATCTTTTCTACTGCTGATTCTCTTCAGTTTACTACTGCTGAGTAGGCTAGTCAATATTCTGTCAAAAGATATGCATGAATAAAGAGCAAGTAGATTGTATTTTTAAGAGGTTACACTCTTCCAGTAGTGTCCTTTTAACTTTTGATAAAATAAAATTGTGTCTGATGACAAAAGTCTCCTTTAGTGATATAGCTCAGAACTGAAAGCAGTAGGTAAATGGTAAACTGATCGAGGTTGTCCTTTCAACCTGGTACAGATAAAGTAAATACTGAGGAAGGACTCTAACTCACATGACTTTACCATGAGAAGAAACTTAGGTATCATTAAGAAAGAAAAAAGTAAATAGAGATTTACTGTTCAAAGATACTGCACAATTTCAGTTTCAAACTGACTACTGTATTGTCCTGTCCAGTAAATGAATCTTTAAATAATAAATCACTCTCTAAGAATATTATTCCTTGGGAGGCTGGGTTCAAAACATCAGCTACCTGTGTGAGACTAGGAGAAACAAATTAAATATTGCAGAATTTCCCTCTGATATAATTTCATTCAGGTCTCACTCTAATTTTGAATTACATTTTTTTTAGGTTATTCAGATTTTTTCAAATAGTATTTACCACATTTACCAGTCCAAATGAATGAAAATAGCTTATAAAACTCTAGATATGGTTGATGCATTGCAATTTTAATGCAAAGTCTTCCAGAATCTCATCAAAATAACACTGACATATGCCAAAAGCATTGAGAGAAAATAAATTCCCTCTCTTCAAATGGTTTACCATAAACAAATAAATCTTACTCTGTCAGTCAGGATAAGTTCACTTTAGTATGGTTCATGAAGCTTGACAGACAGTTTCACAAATACACTAATTATATCAATTTGAAAAATTGTAAATCTCTTCTGAGAAATTATATGTTGATTCTTTAAATATTAGGTTATCACTTAGCCTTCTAGAGGAGATATTATCTTTGGAAAGACTTTAGAGTATTGAGCTCTTCAACAATCTAGCTTGTATTTTCATTCAAGAATGTTACTACCAGAGAATACTACTGGATGCAGTACAGTTAGAAAACTGAAAAGCAAAAGAAAGGGCAAATAACTAGTGTTCTTTTTAAAAAAAAGCCCATCTGTATCCCCTTCTTCTGAACTCTGCTGTAGTCTGTGTGGAGCTTAATGAATTAAAAATGAAGTATGCATGGCTTGCATTGCATCTTGTGTGGGTGAATGGGTGTGATGCTTTCTGTGGAAATACAGGTTTAAACAGCTAATTAAAAAAAATTGATTCTGTGACACTAGGAGCTCATCACTACCCTGAAGTGTAGTGGGCATACACAGCAATCAGGAACAGCATTTACTTTAAGTTAAATACATTCTAGGGTTTGCTTCTTTGAATTTATTATAGTTTATTATTTAAAGGAAGAAAAGTTAAACCATTCTCCACATTTAAAATACTTCCAATTATAATTAAAATTATCCTAAGTTAAAATTTAGAATACAGAATACTGTTCATTGCGCTTTGTGTATGTTTAGTAAGTGACCCATATGTTCAGCTGTTTTAGCTTAGTTAAAAAACACATCTGTTTTTATTATCCTTCCTGTTTTGTTCAAGTCAAAATACTTTTCCATATGCAGAACAGAAAAACTTCTTAGTTACAAAAATCTACTTCTTAGATTTCTTGAGTAAAGCTAATATTTATTTCTTATAAAGTAGAGCATTATTCTTTTTGTAATAATAATACCAGATTACCTTTAGAATTCAGTTAAAGAATGATACAACAGAATTGCTAGTTTATGGTAGGAAAAAGGGGGTCCACTGAACTACACAATTTTTCCTTCTAGTTTCTTTCCCTTTTTACCTCTCTTTGTCTTGTCAGAGATGGTGGAGGAATTACTGCAGATTTACAGCGGCTCTTTATTTGAGCAAAGAGCATCCAAGCTTCAGATTTGCCAAGCAAGAAAATTTTGCTTAATATATATTTTTATTTTTTTTTCCCCAGGCTTTCCAGTGGGCGGAGGAAAAAAAAAAAAACACCACCTTTTTTGGTTTTGGGGGATTTGTTTGTTTGTTTGTTAGGTTTTTTTAAAGTACTGAGTGTATGCTTCCGTGATTACTGCTACTGACTTTATAGCTTAGTTCTGATTCCAAAGCACAGAAATTATAAATCTCTTTTCCCTCAAACATAAACATATTGTTATGGTTATGCCAAATATTTTAGTGAGATTAATTATGTAAAAAAGTCTAAAAATCAGGTGCAAGGACATACTGGCTGAAATGTAAACACATTTTGACTCCAAATATGTAAATTTGACATGTTTTCCATTGTGAGTTTAATTATTGAAATGAAAAATTTCGTTAGCTTTTTATTTTATGTCAAAAAATGAGCTAGGAGGAAGTAACTCAGACAAGATGCAAGTCATCCTCACACACATAAATTGATTTGGGAAGATGATTTTTCTTAACTGGTTCTCAGTTAGCAACCAGTTTCTCTCAGAATCATAGAGTCATAGAATAGTTAGGGTTAGAAAGGTCCTTAAGATCATCTAGTTCCAACCCCCCTGCCATAAGCAGGGACACCTCCCACTCAACCACGTCACCCAAGGTTCTGTCCAACCTGGCCTTGAACACTGCCAGGGATGGAGCATTCACAACTTCCTTGGGCAACCCATTCCAGTGCCTCACCACCCTTACAGTAAATAACTTTCTCCTTATATCCAATCTAAACTTTCCCTGTTTAAGTTTTGACCTGTTACCCCTTGTCCTGTCACTCTTTTCTCAGATAGTCTTTATTTCATGTATTACTCAGGAAGACACTACTCTACGAATTATGATTAAAAGTGTTTAAATTCTACTGAATTTCATTAAAAGAGTCAGGACACATTCTCAAAGTGCATTTAGATCTGATCTTCCAGTAGGATAGATCTATATTTATGAACTCTTGCATTTTAAAACCAGACCAACAATTATGTCATCTATTGCCTCGTGTATTTGACCACATTAATCCATTTGATTTAAGCATTACTTCTAGGAAACCATCAACTCTGTTTCAATGATTTAGATTTATTCTAAGTTAGAAATTGTCTGGCTTTTACTTCTAGTATTATGTCTTGCTACGTGCTTCTTATTATGCCTTTTTATCTTCACTGAAAATACTAAACAACATTGAGCTAAGCACTAAATGCTGTGGGAGGTTAACAATTTCAAATGTTAATGGCAGTCTCAGCGTGAGACTGAAAGATCTTTTGTGACAATGGAAATTTTTTACCAAAACTCTTCGAAGTACCAAAATGATGCAATTTATGCCTGAACATGTTTTCTCTTTACACAGATCTTGTGGTTTGCTTCTGCCATATCATATTTATTTTGTGCTTTCTACATTCAATTGTATATTTTTACATTTAATTTTATATTTAAAGACAGTGTCTTATTAGCTTAATAACAATTCAGACTATGCCTGACTGCTATAATAACATTCCATGGTTTGTAATTTTGAGTATTGCATCCTTTTATTTTTCTTCGAATAGAATTACATTTAATACAGTCCAGCATTTCTGTATGATTACAAATTTCATTGAGAGAAACAGTATTTTTATTTATATTTCTTCCAAACCAAGACCATTTTATCTTTTTCAGGTATTCATGATCATTAAAATATAGTTCTAATTCATAAACTGAAAATAAGGAGACTTAATAGACGGAATTACTTTGTCATTGCTACCAGAGGCCTCATGTAGTTGCCATACCCAGTGAAAAGTGACAGGAAAGCAATAGGCTGTCATTCACCGTATTTAAATCCTAACCCCTGAACGAGTCCCTAGAATTGAGATCCCAGCCTGTCAAAGTCCCACTGCAGGACAATTCAGGCTGCAATTTCTTCCTGTGTGGTGTCTCTTGACTGTAAAGGAAACATGAATAGAGAAGTGTTCTAATGGAAGTGTCTCGGTGATTTCTGCAAAACTAAGTAGTTGGAATATTTCTTTCTTCCCTGTGGGCTGTTACTGCTTTTCTGAAGACACTGATACCTTCACAGTCTAATGGGCAGGTCAGTTCCTAGCATCCTTACTTTATAAATTTCCAAATTTGCATGGATTTTCACTCTGAAATTATTTTTTCTCACTGATATTTGATATTTATATTCCAAAAGATGCATGGTTTTGATCTGCAAAATTTTCTAACTAGTCCTGTTTAACTTCACTGCTGGGGTGGTTGGATTTGCTTTGGTTTGATGTCGAGAACCTAATGGTGGTTCATTATGTTCCTGCAGGCCATCCAAAACCTATTTAGGTCACAAAGACCTGATAAGTTTTTAAATATCATTAGCCATATAGTAACAATTTATATTGCTGTGTTATGTAAATTATTTTGATATTTGCTTTCCCAATCATGTCTGAGCCTTCTAGTTTTTGATAGCATCAATCTGTGAGCTTCCAGGTCAACTACAGAGAACATCCTTGTTATTAGAACTCCCCAGTGTATCAGCTGTGAGACTACAGTCTGGGTTTTCACTTTTATCTTCTGCCTTCTATAGCATTTCTTTTGTCCAGATGTTTAAATAATGCTTATGCAAAATGCATCTGTTCCAATCCGAGCAAATTGCTGTTAGAATTTTAGACCAATGTACTACATTTTTTGCTGCTATTTAATTTACCACTTGTTTAAAAGTCTTATTCAACAGGGAAAATTAAGACGTGCACTGTAATGTGTAAGGATGTGGCCTGTCCAGCAATAACAAGACAGCTATTTTGAGTTAGGGTGTCATTTGGGTGAAGAGTCTTTCCTATGTTGTGTAATTTTTAAATAGCTGCTTTGTGAAAACATCTACTCAAAGAATGTTCTGACATTTCAGATACTCAGTTTTTCTCCTCCCTTTTGCTGCTCCCACTGGCATGACTAGTTCTCAGATACATGCAAATGCTTATGGTGACAACAACTTAATTCACTACAACAAATGTCAGAGAATGAAGTGTTATCAAATAGAAGCAACGGTTCCATTATATGTGCTTTTCTTCACATTAACTTAGTCTGTAAAGTTGTTTTGATGTAATCTACTGTTGGATTCATTCTCCTTGACCTGAAATGTGAGAAGTGATTCAGAATTAAGAGTGATCAGTGCTTCTAATTGTCAGGAGGTTTTCTATCCAATTTATATTATAGGTGCATTTTTAAAACATTTTGGAAAACAGGATTTTCTGAAGATGTGAACATGGCTTCCATATACAAATGGATTATCTTGACACTTGCAGTGTAAAAATACCTAGCTTCTGGAAGAAAACATTGTCCATAAAGGAAAAAGAATTCTCAGACTGCTTTTAAAAAATCAGCTTTTCTGCAAAAAATGCATTATTGGACTGGGTTGAGCTAATTCAAGGAAATTTTAAATAGGCTGAAAAAACCAAAATGTTAGTCTCATTTTTTGTCACCTACTATTACTGCTACAAGGTACTGTTCATTAAAAAATGAAGAAAGAGAGAAATTTCTTGATTTAAGCTTTCTAAAAGGTGGAACATTCTGCCCTGTACCTCTCAGTATGACAATCCTATTCCTCATACATGAAACAGAAAGCAAGAACAAGAGTTGTTCATTTGACAAGTTGACATATTTGAGTTTTGAAAACTATAGAAATGTCAGGTCTGTGTACTTGAAGCTGCCATTGAACATATAGTTCTCATATTTACCAGTCTGAGGTGATAAAACCTTCCCAGAATTTCAGACCTTTGTTTCTAAAAACTAACCTAGAAATGAAAAAGCAATGAGCCATTATGTTATAAAAAAAATAAATAAATAAATAAAAATTAAAAAATCTGTATTGAGCAAGACAGCTTTAGCAGTCATTAAACAAGAGGATAGCAGAAACCTTTCACAAATTGCTTCCAAGAGAAACTAACATTTCTGTGGCACTCAGGAAACGCTTTAAGCAGCAGATTGCTTTAAGAAAAAAAATTCCTCTGACTAAAACTAGTTCTTTCTCTAGTGGCCCTTCAGAGTGTGACCCCTTTTCTCACCATACTAAATTTAGAAGTGTCTAAGGGTGATCAAAAAAGCCTTCGTGCCAAGCATCTTACAGACACAGCAGTCTGTTCCCATCTGAAAGAGCTTAGTTTCTGAGCGGGCAGCAAGAATATTGTGTGAGAAACAGCGGAACACACAAGAAGAATGAACAACATGTTAGCAGTAAATATCATCTAATTCTTTGGTGGTGCTGTTATTATAGAAAGAAGGTAATAAATTTACTCAGAAATGGGACAAGCTCCAAGGAAAAAAAAGGGAAAAAGAATTTGGGATAAATTGTATTCAACAAAGATAAATTGTGTTCAACAGTTTATGCTCCATCCCTGGCTGTGTTCAAGGCCAGGTTGGACAAAAAGCCTTTGGTGACATGGTTTAGTGTGAGGTGTCCCTGCCCATGGTAGGGGGATTGGAACTACATGATCTTAAAGTCCTTTCCAACCCTACTCTATTCTATGATTCTATGATTAACAATGATCTGCAGATACTGGTTTTGAACTGAAAATTAATCAGTACTTTTTGTCAGTCTTCCCTCCCCCCTTGTTTATTTATATTAAACTATGGACAAACGAAGTTTTTCCTAACAGGGAAATTGTAATAATCTAATTTAAATATAAATCAAATGCAATTTAAAAAAAAATCCAGCATACTTATTTTGTGTGATCAAAGAGGAACTTTACATTTGTTTCTTGGATTGCCCAGTTCATCAGTGTTTTAAGGCTCTTATTGACTTGAAACTTGTGCAGTAATTTGTGTTAAGACGTTAGGTTTTCAATCTAGCTACTGTTAAATTCCAGAAAAATACTTTATAAAGTGTTACTGACTTTCTGAATAAATTTGTTCTAGTGCAAGTTAAGAGAAACATTAGCAAAAATTTCTTCTTCCCCTGTTCAGTCACTTTCATGGCTCTCTCTGCTCATACCAGACTTTGCTGAGATACATCTGTGGGATTCTGTATTTCAACTTTCCCTTCTGTTTCCTTAGCAGACTCTTTGCTTCTAACAACTGCACATGCTGTTGGTGCCTGCTGCAGCTTGGTCCGTTATAACTTTTTGTTTTAAAGCTTCTGTGAACAGAAATGAAAAAACCTCTGTTTTTTCATTGTCTCCTCTCCAAAGTGCTGTTCCAATTTTATCTTGTTTTGCTTTTCTTTTTTAAGTGGGACTCCTTCCAAATACTCACTGTGTTTGGAAGGCTAAATAAAGTGAACTGAAGGAAAGACATGCCTCATCCCATGAAGACATCCTCTTAGGATCTTAGAAGATTTCTCAGGCTTGAGGTTTTTACTCTGCATTGGAAAATGTCTTAGGGTCTAAGTGATTGGTGATACTTACAAGTCCTCGAATTTGGAAATGGGGCTGGTCAACTGGTAAAGTGTGTCTACAAATGTTCTCCAGGATTTAATTAAGAATTCTCTTTCAGATGCCAAAAATAAAAAATAATAATGCGTGGAATAAATGAGGAAGCAACAGGCTGGTATTTTTGTCATTGTTTTCCTCCATATGTAACTACCCATTCCAAAAGCAGAAAATAATTAAAAGACAAAAGAGTGGAAATTTCAGACGTAAAAAAAAAATTTAAAGTAGCAGTGATAGATTTGTGAAAATAATCTTTATTTCTTTGTTTCATACCAAATAGCTGGTCTGTGAATAATCAAATTCTCTGCATCCAGTCAGCTTAGAAGTCGTATTGATGAGACATATTCAACTGCCATCAAACTGATTCCAGAGGGATCATACTGAATGTATGAATTGCCTTAGCCAATTCAGAAGACATATTAATATAATAACTGCTGAATTATACTGTAGTTTAAAATGTGTCATTTCTTGTCTAATTTCAGACTGTAGAACTAGAGGACAGTTTAATGCATTTTCATATCACTTTCGGGGAAGACGTTCTCTTGATTACAGCTTTCAAGAGGACAAGCCCTTGAAGAAAATGAAAATGTCCAAAACAGTAAGGTGAGGTGTTTTTTTTTTGTTTGTTTTTTTCTTTCTTTTTTTTTTTTAAAGAAGAATGAAACATTTGTTTTCAAAATGTAAGGAAACTGAATGATTTCTTTGTGAGTGCATATCATTTTTTTCCAAGCGTCTGCTTTCTCAACTTTGATTGATGTATTTAATTTTTACATTTCTGTGTATCTGCTAACAGCAAGCCACTTTTCTTTTTTTCGAGCTCAAATTTGTGTAAGACCCTTTGTGAGTAACACAGTATAGTGCTTTTGTTCTTCCTTTGCTTTTCATGAGAAAACTCAGTAATGAAGTATAATACATGGGATTTGGAATGCCACATTCCTAGTGTGCTGCAGTAACTAAATTAAATTATTTCCTTTATTTCTTGGACCTGCTAGGTCCTCCTGTAGAAATCGGAGGAAATCAAGTGTTGATAATGCTAGCACAAAACTTCATAATGATATGAGTTGCTTCTAGTACCAAAATACTCAAAGCTGAATGGAAAGCAGTGTGCCTACAGAAAATGTTGTTTATAACTCGCTAATCCTCAAAATACTCTGTGTCAGTCACAAATTAACAACACAGGCTTCCTGCAACTTCCAGAGAATCAGAAACTTATGAATTAGTGAAATGAGTTCTGCAGCATCCTTCAAAATGAGCAAATTTGGGAGTATTTTGAATTATAGCTCTTTCCATATAGCATGTGTTCTTTTAGTAAATAAAATTATCTGCTTGACTTAAAATGACCAGGCAGACTCTACCCCCTCTTGCAAGGAAAGCAATTAAACAGATATGTAAACAAGTAAATTTATTTCAGCAGTTTCAAATGCTCATGCAGATTTTGTAGCACTGAAGAAATGCCATCATTATATTTCACTTAATTGATAGGAAGCTGTCCTGAAGTAAAAGGGACAAGAGAAGACAGCAGCTAAGCATAACTTACTTATAGACAATAAGAAAAGAAAGATTCCTTTGAAGTAACTCTTGAAGAAGGATGTTTTGCCTGTGTTTGCAAGTGACCTGTTAGAATATTTTAAATTTACAAAATAGAAATGCACTTTTAAAAGATGCTAGTCCCATAATTTTAAAACTGCAGGAGGGTTACATTAAATAAAAATGAAAGCAAGAAAAAAATAAGCATTTATATCTGAAAATCAGCTTGTTTTCATTAACTTGTCGTTAGACTATGTTTCAGAAATGAAGCTCAAAAATTTATAAGAGTCCAAATACTAATTAGGACTACAAAACAGTAAATTTACAATAGCTTATAGCATAAATAAAGCTAAAGCAACCTCAGTCCTTTAACATTCTTATCACCTCTCATGTTCAGTGCTGTACATAAATTGCATTCATGGTGAGAAGATTCCTTTCCCTCTCCCTCTCAGCTTCTAGCTTTCAGTAGCATGAGCAGGTGGGGAAGATTAAACTTTTTGTTATGCAACAGCAGCTGGTTCACTTGAATTTTGGCATGTTATGTTTTTTAGAGTTCTTTTTCTTTAATTTAAATAAAAAACTATAGGAAACTATCTAGAACACCTGCCAAGTACTGTTTTAATTTATCCAGACAGACTATAAATCATGAGCCCTATTATATGATAGAGAATTTCTTTGCTAGTTCGTTCTTTGGGTATCCATTAGCTCTGGAGAAGACATGCTAACAAAGTAGGAATACTTGTATTCATTGAAGGATCTCAATATAAGTGGCTTAATAATTAGTGTTAGACATGTTTTTGACTATGTGTTTTCTTCAAGTGGTGCCAAGTAATATATTATTAGTTATAGTTATGGACAGTTCCTTTGCTAACTGTTTCCTATTAACAGATTTCATTAACACAATTTAGTGTTGTATCTCTCTTACCAAATATCAGCTGGAAAGTGCTATAGACAAAAGACTGAATTTTATGTATGATAACCAGTATTGGTTTCAAATGTCAGTTAAAATGGGACACAGGTATATGCACACATACACTTCTAATTTATTTATGAAAAATAACTTTTTTCCTTTGCCATATTTCTTAAAACACACTTTTGTAATGAGCATAGAGAGGGAGAAACTATTAATCTGAATGCAGAATGGGAATTTCCTATTTTGAAGTAACATTTTTTTTTAAGTCTTTCACTTCTGTCTGCTTTAATATTTGGAGGCTCAAGAGGTTTCCCAGTGAATTTAAGGTGATGCTCTAGAGCCTCACTGATGACAACTTTGTATCTCCCCCTGTATGAAATACATGCCTTCTAAGTAGAAGGAAGTCTCTGTTTCAAATGATAGTAACAGTAATCCACAGCTCACCTGACCTCATTCTGTCTTCAGCCCAGCGGGTCTCGGGGTTCTTGTGGTTCATGCAGTTCCAACATGTGTTAGTTGCTTTTCATTTACATTTTTGCTCTGTTCTAAAATATCTAGCCAAGTAAAAATGGGTTAAATGCATATCCTGACTTTGCGTTCGTTTGTTGCAGCTCTGTGAAACAGAGTAAATATTTTCGTAATGCCACATCAGCTTCTAATGAAAACACAAACATGCCTGCAGTGAATGACTTCAAAGAATTTGTTTTGGAAATGCAAAAAACTATTTCAAGCCTCAGAAACCAGGTAAGGTGCTATAATGAATATTTGCTAATTGTAGATTTAATTTATAATGCTTTTCTAACACCATTCCTCTTATGTTTTTAATATTTAGACATCCACTGCAGCCAAAACCCACCACATAATATCTCAAACAAAACACAACAGAGAATATGGTGTGTTTTTATTCTTTATATCTATGTTATTTCAAAATCATACTGAAATATTCCACAACTATACCCTCTTGACTTTTGAACCTGAGGCCTTGTGTAATCATTGTATGCTAAATATGGAATCAGTCTTCTAAAAATTCAGCTCTAGAGTTAATATAAAATATCTTCTTCCTGTCTGAAATACATAGAATCTGTGTAAAACTATGATTAAAATGTAGACTTCATCAGAAGTCATTTGCCAGACTAAAGTTGCAAACATAATTAAGATCTAGATCACTTTACAATGTGGCACAAACAAGCTCTTTATTCAAAATAACTCAGCCATAGTAGAATTCAGTTTTAAAAATATGTACCATAGGTACAGGACAGACAAATCTGCAGTAGGCCACAATGTTTGCCTACCATAATTAAGTTCCTTAGGAGCAGCTTTTCCATGTCATTTACAGATATGAAACATATATTTATTTGCATAGTGATTTGATTGCATCTTTGATAGCATTATTTAATCATTGTTGTACTCATCTTCAGTGCTCCCCTTTTGATAGTGGAAATGCTATGTTAAGACTTTACTACCTTTCAGTCAGTTTCTCTGTCTTTTTGGGATGTGAAAGAGACACGGGGATTGTTAAAAATTGTGTCTTCCTAATTACTGTTTCCCTAAAGCACACAATCAACAAAGTAAACTAATTGTATAACTCTTTTTCTTCATCATTAAGGAAAAAATAGAGATAGTAAAAAATCCAAACAAATATTTATAATTAAAGTGAAGTGGTTTTTGTTTATTTGTTTATTTAATCTCATTTTCAGTTAGATGTTTTTGAAAGTTTAGATTTGTCCTTCCATATATGTCGTATGCAGTTTGCTTCCCTTTGTATGCTCTAGCTGTATATTCCAGTGGTAGGCAAGATGTATCTTCAGCTAGTTTTCTTTTGAAATGCTATTTCCATAAGTATTACCTGATTCCAGTCTTTTAGCATTATGAAAACTAAGTATTGAGAAGAAAAACCCAGCAGCTGTTTATCATAGGTTATGTAGCATGAGAAGAAAGACAGAATGCCTTGCACAAATAAAAAAGCTTTCTTTTATTCAATTACTAACTTTCAAAAATATTTTCAGATAAAAAAACTTGAATCACACCTCAGTAAAACTGATTGCACTGATGAAAGGGGTAAATCATATTCCAGCAATGAAACCTGGAAAAGGGACCCTTGCACTGTGTGTGAATGCAAAGTAAGTATGTGGAAATTCATTTTGAGATAGGAATTGTAATAGTTTTTTTCTTCTAAAACAGCAGCTCCAGTTTTGTGCTAACTAATTTGAGTAATAGTTGCCAATTAGTTTTTTAAGGATCTTCAGTTATTTGGTGCAAAAAAATAATATTGTTCAGATATCCCTGCCCTTGACATTGGTTTGCAATCCAGCCTTTATATGCTTTTATTATAGAATCATAGAATCGTAGAAGTTAGGATTGGAAAGGACCTTAAGATCATCTAGTTCCAACCCCCATGCCATGGGCAGGGGCACCTCACACTAAACAGTGTCACCCAAGGCTCTGTCCAACCTGGCCTTGATCACCACCAGGGGTGGAGCATTCACAGCTTCCCTTGGAAACCCATTCCAGTGCCTCACCATCCTCACAGTAAAGAATTTCTCTCTTATATCCAACCTAAACTTCCCCTGTTGAAGTTTTAACCCGCTACCCCTTGTCCTATCACTACAGTCCCTAATGAAAAGTCCCTTCCCAGCATCCTTATAGACCCCCTTCAGATGCTGGAAGGCCGCTATGAGGTCTCCGTGCAGCCTTCTCTCCTCCAGGCTGCACAGCCCCAACTTTCTCAGCCTATCTTCATATGGGAGGTGCTCCAGTCCCCTGATCATCCTCGTGGCCCTCCTCTGGCCTTGTTCCAACAGTTCCATGTCCTTTCTATGTAGAGGACACCAGAACTGCACACAATACTCCAAGTGAGGTCTCACTAATGCAGAATAAAAGGGCCGGATCACCTCCTTTGATCTGCTGTTCAAAAATATGGTTTCACTCTCCTCACCCCTTACCTTCCAGAAATCTGGAAAGAGATACACAGGTCAATCTAGGGCATTATCATATTTTCATTTTCATTTATGTATAGTTGTACTGGCAAAATTAACTGCAAAGTCGAAGACTTCTTGAAAAAGTCTACTAAAATGCATAAAAACTAATAAAAGATCATCTAAATAAGTGCAAGATTTTCATTTTCTGTTATCATGGTAAAACTTTCCAAGAAAGGTAGTAACATAAATATGTCAATACTTGAAATCCCAGTTTTATGCCTGAATGTTAGCTAAAATGGTGTACTGCTCCATGAAAGGTGATTTAATACAGAAAGCCTACTCACAGTAAGTTTATGCTGAAATAAACTATGTGGAATTAATCATACTAGCCAAGATCTTAGAGAGGATGAATGAGAACATATTCTTCTGTAATATGAAAAATGTATCTCTTGTTTGGAACATGTAGCTAAGTATGTTCTGGTTTTGTTACCTTTTCCTGACACAGGCTGGTCAGATAACCTGCTTCGTAGAATCATGCCCGCCAACTGACTGCAAAGCACCTGTGAAGGTTGAAGGAGATTGCTGTCCAGTCTGCTTAGAACAAAATATTAATAAGAAGAAGCCATAAGTCTGCTTTTTAAGAATTTAGGGTGCATACTCCTCAAATCATATCCATGCCTGCTGATGGCAAAAACAGGTAACTACAGTCTTAGCAACAGCGAGAAATCAAGATTTACGATATTCTAATGGTGCTGTAACAGTGTAACATAATGTATCATATTCTCTTCTGCCCATGAAGGTAATCACAATGCAAAAATTAACAAAAGGGAAATAAGCAAACAGGTCAAAGTTGATTGTGTGTTAAACTTCTCAGGTCAGACAAACTGGTGCTACTTTAAAAGAACACTGTCGGGTAGTTTTACATACACAAAATGGCTGGGTTTAAGACTTACTCTAAAATGAACACTTTGTTTCCTATCTTTAGTTAACAACATTAAAAGTTTACTATCCTTTTCAGTACCAGTTCGATGTTTAGCTCTTTGTAATTATTTAGTAAATGCAGGGAAAAGAAAAACATGGGGTCACTGTGCCCAAAGTAATGCCATAGAGGGCTAGTTTTTGCAAACACCTATGTATGAAAATTGTTGAGTCACACTAATGTTTCTGTGTCCAGACCAGCAAGAAAATAAAAAAAACCCCTACATGACACCTTTCAACATTCTTTTATTAATGCTAGGAGCAAAATTAATCAAAAAATTCAAACAAAAAAGCTGGAATTAGTAGGGAAATAGAAATAAATGTAATTGAAAGGTACAGAAAGGAGCTTAATGTGTATTGCAGGTGTAATTGGCAGTGTTCCTCATTCTAGGAAAACACACACGACAGAGTAGCATTTGATCTAAATTAACATAATCCTTTTTGCCAAAACATATGTAATTGCTTGGCAACTATTTTTTTTTGTTGTTTGATTTATTTTAAGTCATTGTAAATGACATTGTCATAAGCATCCAGTCCAGTTTCAAAGCATTCTTCTCATGATCTCAGATCAGCTCACTCATTTGCATGGCCTTGTTTTGAAAATGTGAAACGACGCCACATGCCATGTTGTATACAAAGATTCCTACTGATTCATTGCGCATACTGTCTATAGACGTGTGTTCCTGATTATATTGTGGCACTGTTTGTTGAAAAAAAGAGCAATCAAAATTAAGCATCATGATTAATTGTGGATTGACTACTTTTTCTAACAAGGTATTTGATTTTTTTTTTATTCTTTTTTTTCAAGTTTCATCTATTGCATATATATTTTTACCTCAATATTTTTATCATTCATGTTAAAAAGGATCTGCTAATGGACTGTATTTTCCATTAATATTAATGTTTAAAGTTATAGAGTATATGTCTACACTAGCATTTCAAAGTTGTGACATTTAGAGTACAATTTAGAATATGAACTACATATTTTTTACCATGGAATATATATTATATTCAGTGAAGGACAACTATCATACCTCATTTTACAGCTTTTTTGTGTTTATTCAGAATTGATTCTAGCCCTGAACACTTAATATGTTAGAATTTATTCCTCTGTCCTTAATTCCTAAGTCAGGCCTAACTAGGACCAGAGCTCTTGTTTAATTATATAGTTCACTGACTTCTGATTTTTTTGTTCAGATTTGGGAACAGAGATTTGGGTATCAAAGAAATCTGCACAAAATTAAGCATTCTCATCTTTAACATTTGGATTATGTAAACAGACTGAATACTTAATTATCGCATGATAGATCAAATATCTGTCTAATAACTAACCTAGCACAGCAATATGAGTTCCATTATAATAATTTGACACATAATTTCTCTGATTACTAACATTAATAATTTCTAATTTTATAAACTGATACCATGACACGCATTCAAACTTTGGTGTATCTTTAAAGCTTACCACAGAAACTTGTTTCATGCTATGGTAGGAGCAATATGTACATGTGAGTGGTGTGTTAAAGATGTGTGGTACACATGGAGCTACAATTTATATTTTTAAGACTATTTTAATTGATTTTATATACGATGTTTTGACTTATGTAATTTTCTATGTTAATGCTTTTAGAAATTGTGTGTGGCAAGCATGTTTGAGTATCACATGGTTCCTAGAGCTTGCCATTCCTGTATTTCTTTGATACTCTGGTGTTTTGTTGACTTTTGTTGAGAGTCCAAACCACATGTCTCGTCTTGTAATTCCAACTCAGATGGAACTCCCATTGACCTATAGCAGGAATTCCTCAAAGAGGAAAGATTGCGGAGCTAAATCGAATATAATTTAACTGTCTAAACAGTTAAATAAGGCAGTAATACATCCAGCTGGTTACTATTTGCATTCTTTTATTCCAATTTTTTATTAAATAAACTTTCTGAAGATTTCCACTTATAGGAGAAGAGAGTTTCCATTTATACATTATAAAGTAGTACCTTATATCTGATTGTTCCTTTTCTCCAGCCTCCAGAGTAAAGTGGGAGGTTTTCTTTGTTGTTCACTGTTTATTCCTATGGTATATAAAATGGGTTTAGGAGTCTGGATATGCTTAAACTGTAATATTGAGTTTTATTCTGCCATCCATCCGACTATAAACCATTCAGGAAAAACAAGTCTTTATCTACAGTTTAAAATGTAATCAGTCATGGGTTGTACTAATTCAGTTTTATTGCAGTGCCTGCAGAACCAGCATTGATTTTAACATTTCTGAAACAGTGGCCAATGTCTTGATCACCATTTCCTCAGTATCCACTGTGAGAATATTGCTGTAATATGTTGCAAATTTTACATATTTATTTTCTTTTTTTTTAATGTTACCTAAAACAAATTCTTTGTTTTTTTATTTTAATCAGTAAATTTACCAAAGAACTGTTTGCACTGTGTAATGAATGCTTTTTCAGTTAAAATAAAATGGGCCACATTTCCAAGTAAATTCCAAGTGGTTTCTTCTTTAAACATGTATTGTTTATGTAGATTATTTGCCAAATAGTGCAGTGTGTAGACTTTTATCAAAGATCCATATAACTTATCTTATGCAGGATTATCATGATAAAGACTATTTCTGAGAACTAAGCAATGAGCTAATGAGTCATGTAGATTCAGTAGCTCTGTAATATGACACATAGAATTCAAGGATCCATTCACTGTTCTATTCTAGGTGATGGGAAGAAAACTCAGAAAGGATATTTAAAAATACTTTTTTCTTAGCACGAATGTGTATTTGAAAACTCTTACTGCTGAGCATTTTCCCCATTTTTATGGGGGTGTCACAATACTTACAGCCTGTCCTTACACATTTTCTTCATTTTTCCACATCTTCAAATAGATCCAGTCATGAATTGCCTTACAATGTACATATTTCTACATTCATTCTTTATTCACATTGTTTCAGAAATGGATAGCCAGGTTCATGAAATCTCAGCTCAAACTGAGTCTTCTGTGCAGAAGAGATCTTCTTACTTATCTCATCTTGCTTCTCCATCACAAGATAGGAATTACTGCTGAACAAATGATGAATTACTCTCATCCTTTGCAGAGGTGTTAGGATCTCAAAGGCACTGGGTCAGTGCCTTTGTTAGAGCCACCTGAGATTTATCTTCACAACTTCATATAGCAGAGCATTTTGTGATACAATATCATTGCAATTGCTATAATTCAAAGTTGTCTTACAGTGAAATGGGAGAAGTTAAAGACGGACTCCAAGACATAGAGTTAAGAATTGTTTTCAGGTTGCAGTTAATTGTTCTTCACTATAGTTTGCATTTGAATACTGCATAAGGCAAATCTAGAAAAGCAGAGCTGAAATAGGTTCATTTATGTGTTTCCATCAGGCTGCTGAAATATCCAGTTGCTCTTCCAAAATGTTGATGAGTAGCATTCAGTCAGTATCCTATAAAAATTTTAGGGCAATCAGATTATTTTTTTTGTCCCCAGATTCAGATAAAATTAATTTGGCAAAGTACTGGTATACGTTTTTCTAGTAACTTAGATAAGCATGCGTGTTTCTTTTAACAGACATAGTTTGTAAATTCCTAAGACTAATCTAATAATACTGAATTATTTAAATTTTTTATTTCGGTAAATAGGTTTGTGTTAGTCCAAACAAGACCAAAGCCAGGGTTCAACATGGCTAATTGCCAAGAAGGTTTCTCACAGTTAAAACAACAAAAAACAAACTACGAAGTTTAGACACTATTTTGCAATTATCCTGGCTGCTTAGTTTCATGCAGTAGTTCCTTTCCTTTTTTTCACACATAGCCTGCTGTGACATGGCAAGAAAACTTCTGCACCACCACATACTTTTCTACCTAACATATTTGCTGTCCACCTGGCAGTATTATGAATGGTCCTTTCACTGTGCTTTAGTGTTCCAGCGTGGTAACAGACAGAGCAGAGTACAGATCAGATATGTCTAAGTTACGGGAAGATCTGGCCAGCTGTGTTTAGCTGAAAAGCCATGAACTAATATCTCTGTTTAGATTCAGAAATAGAACAGAACAGCAATTCCTGTGATAAAGGAATACATGTAATTGTTGCATTTAGTAAAGGCGTTTGTGTCTTTGATGCCTCCCTTAGTGATACAACTTTACATTCCCAAAATTCACGTGCTTTAAAAATGTTGCTGTGTTGCCAAAAAAAATCCCATAGCCTAGTTATATCTTTATTAGATGTTGTCTGTTGTTAACTTGGCTTGCAGATATTCCAAAGATCAACATAGTAAAAAATTGTCCACACAGTAAAAAGTAATTGGGAATTGTCCTGAGAAAGGGAAAGAAACTGTTACTTTGTTTTGGTGGGGAGAAAGAATGAAAGATTAAACAGAGTACTTTGAATTTTTTTTTCAGGCAGAATGCAACAGTTCATCAAGAAAGTAGGAACTGATTAAATCTACAGAATCAACATGTATACTAGACTGCAATAGAGGGTCCCCAGGCACTGGAAACCAATTTCACTCTTTATTGGGCCAGCTAATAAAGAAAATAGTAAAGCAGGCTTTTAGTCCCCTATCTCTACTGTGAAGCATTGACCCTTTTGCAATGAAGATCACTTTTTCTTTTTTCGTCCTCCATGCTTTCACAGCTAAGAGGCTTAAATATGATCTCAAGACCACAAACCAAAAAATTTTTTGGGGTAGACCATCAGCCTGACCCCTCAGAATAGCAGGACCTTAGCTGATGAACAAGGACTTAGTCAAAGGCCTGGATGGGATGCTTTGAGTGGGGGTTCAGAGTCAGCCAGTTAGAAATGTTATCCAAAGGGCCATACTGTGTTTCCTGTCCTTTTCCTGTGCTTAGGTGACAGATTTGGCACTGTCATGGATTTCCATAATACCAGTTTCACACTTCCAACGAACACTGCTGGGAGGTACCAAGCTGAGGGCTCATTCTTTCTTAAGGTCATCCTTACTGTAGAAAGCCATCTTCTTGCCATATGTGAGAGGCAAGTGTGACAGCTTTCATGTACAGAGAATAATCCCAGTTGCTGAAGGAATACTCCAGCTGTTTTAATCACGGGTTTTCTCTCCCTCTGAATGAAATCAAGTTATTTTGCAACCCACACTTTCATTTAAAACCTGAAATGCTGGCACAGAAAAAGACGACTTTTGTTTTAATTAGGCTTTGTAGAAGGGGCCTTCTTGAATGCAGTGCAGCAGACTGGAGACACTGTAGGAACAGAATAAATGTTTTCTTTTAGCTGAAGTGGCTTGGCATGGTTGCATGAATAGCCTTACTTGCTGCCAGGCTATTCTCTTATATTGTGAGTATTTAGAGATTGGCATGGGATTATGTGGATTTTCTTTTATATCAACAGTCAATTCAAACAATATAAACAATAGGTGCTTTGAGGTCAGAAAATAACAGCTTGTTTCTGGTGCAGGCAAATTTTACTGTGGATTTTAAAACTTTTGTTTTCACCTTACTTTTTTAAGATCAAGGAGTTTGCATATTGGGAATGAAGAATTCATTATTCATAATCAGGCAGATCCTAAAGCTGATTTTAGCTATTTTCTATCCACTAGTTTTGTTAGTGGGGAAGTTCTTTATTGCCCCATGCATGATTTTGCATTTAACTGTGCTACACTAATTGGCTAAACTCAGACTAGAAAGCAATCCAGATTAATCTGTAATTATGTTAATTTTCATTACAGAAAGTAATGTACTTAAGATTTCAAATCGGCATAGACATTCTGATGCAGCTATAGGTGAATCCCTCTTTTATATTCCTTGTAGCAAAAATCAGCCAAGTATGACTGACCATACTCAAGAAAGCAAGAAAGTAAGTGAAAAATAAAAGCTGAGCTGCTGCTTCCTTTCTGTGGTGAGAAGTTGTCACAAAATGAAAAAGACTGGTGGCAGTCACTGGTTTTCCCCATCTGCTGCTGTTTGCTTCACTCTTGATGCACTATTTAAACGTATAAAAGCTTTGAGAGAGAGGATTTGATAGGAAAGTCAGAATTTACACTGTAGTAACATACTGTGCAGGTTTTGTGTTCCTAGTGATAATCTTGTCTCTCCTTTCCCTTTCAGGCCACAAGTTTGTCTGCATTGCAGCCTGTAGTTCTGTCTTTAATTTAACTCAAATTAAAACAAGCATAGCCCACATTTATGAAAAAGCAGAAAAATATAGCTGGGGGAAATGTTTATATTAGAAGTTTAAAGCGTTTGGGCTACATTAAGCTATAACTGTGGTCAGGAATTTTGCATATTTTAGTGCTGGATTTGCACCACTGGAAAATAAAATGCCTTGTTGGACTACTGAACAGCCATGATTTGCAGATGTGGGAACTTCCCAGTGCCAGTGAACTCCACCACAGCTCTGGAAAATTATTCACAGATGAAGACCTGAGTTCATTCAAGCCTCGGTGTTTCTGTTGAGACTAACGCTGCAAGTATTCTTGGTGGGTTTTGTAATAATTGTTTCTTTGCAAGGGGATAGAAAGGAATATCTCTCTGTTCTGCGCAGAATTACAGACAGTGGGTTTGCTTCTCTGCAAACCATCTTAGATGTCTTCTAGATTAGCAGTATTTACTATTTAACTGGCCACCTTAAAACCTGTAGTATTTATTATTTGACATATTGTTATATTTATATATTTATACACAGAAAAGTTGCCTGCAAGGTATTTTTTTATTAATTACTACTTTAAATAGTAAAAAAAAGGATATTTTACATAGAAAAAGAAAATGCAAATGCCACAGCAGTCACACATTCATTTTGTAAACCAAAGATGGAGTGGTTACTTATTACTAGAATACAAACAAGAGTGTTCATCCCAGACTTTACAGAAAATGTTATAATTTCACAGATACTTGCACAGCAAACAAGATGGTAGTCCTGACTGCTCTGAAGAAATCTCACAGCAGTGACTGTGTTAGCTCATTTCAGTTGTTTTAAAGTCATGTTCTTTAATTTTCTTATAGGATCATGGAAAATTCAGGCACTTAAGATTTAAGGTTTTAATAAGGTATGATCTTGCAAAAGTGCTATAGAAACTACTTCCTAAATGGATCAACGGTTTTCTATTTTGCCTTCCTATCTTCAGCCAGCCAGGTGGGGTTCTTTTCATTCTGAAATCCCATAAAAATTTATTAACAGGAGATAAAAACAGAGCTGGAATCCTGTCTCTGCTAAGCCAATGTGGTAATGTCATCGACCCTGCATTGTTGGACCTGTGAACAGCACTTGTTGGGCCAGCGTTTCACTCCAAATTACAATATCCCTGTAGTTCTGGATTTTGTACGTTAAGGAGAAGGAGTGTGGTGTTTTAAGATACAAGATCAGGAGATCAGTTTCAATTTCAGTCTACTCAGGTCAGTATGACAGCACTGAACAACATATTTTTATTAAGAAGAAGTCCTACACTCTGTAGCATTCCAGGCCCGTCTTCTGACTCTACACGTCCCCAGTACAACAGAGCTGGATAAACAGAAAATTTACAGTTGGAGTTCCTGAAAAAAGAAATATCCCAAGGAGCATGTATAACCAATTTACTTACAAATCTTTCCTAATTAGATTGCAAGAGATAGTATGTGTCTACAGTTTAAGGACTAAAGGAATTTCTTTTGCAGGCAACCATCAGGTTTATTATTTTATACTAAAGGCCTAGGTAATTTTTATTACACAAGGTCAATTCCTGAAAGTGTCTAGCTACAAATGAAATTGAAATCCATGTAAAAACTAACTTACGTGGTTTTGGCTAGATTTCAGGAAATCATTCACTCTTTAGAGACTATCTATAACTCTCCCAGCAGATATAGCAAGTTCTCCTAGGCAGCTTGCCAGACTGTCAGGATGATGACTGCTATCTCCAATCTCAGTTAACACATTTTGGTCTTCAGTGAAGATTCCCAAAGCTTATTACATCAGTCTTGGCACAGCACACTGAGAAAGCATGCACAGGATTATGACTTACATGAATACATTTCTCCCTCAGACCCTGGGTAAAATATCTGGCAATCAGGCAGAAAAGCCGTATTTCCCTTTTGTCTTGTAAACTTGAGAGCCTATTAGTTAAAATATCTCCATGGAATACGCAAATTTCTAGCTGTAGGCGGGAAGGAAACTTCCTCTGAATGTGGTATTCCTGTATTGCATGTATTTTCTTTTAATTATGAAATACTTTATTATGAGTTAGTCTTCTGTGACTGTAGTGATTACATGCACTTATTTCTATGATGCATATGATGTTTTTTATGCCTATCTAGTGACACCTATGGCTTGCATGTCTTTATCTTACATGACGCTAGTGACCCTGCACCTAGAAAATGGATAGAAAATTGTGTCCAAAGTATTCTGACTAAGGGGTGGTTCTAAGAGAAAAACAACATTTATGGTACCACAGAGACTGGTTTCATAAGGGAGGTTAAAAGAGCTTTTGTCAAATGACCATCATGAAGTGACAAAATAAGACAATTCACAATTATTTTGAAGTAAATATTTGGGAAAATGGGAGGAAGGGGTTGTTTGAAGTGGTTTAAATAGAATGCAGTTTTGGAAAAGAAAAAGGGTTACTGAGCTTTGAGCAACTCTGTTCAATTCCTCAAAGTGTGGAATAATCCCGGAAGTACCCCAAACAGATTCATCTGTTCAGCTCATGGTAAAATTTCCACAAAATTACACGCAGGATGCAAATAAATAAATACATACATAAATAAATAAATAAATATTAATAATATATTGCTTATTTGCAAGAATTGCAGCTTATCTAAGCACAGTTTTATGCTGATTTACTCATCAGTATCTAGAAAGTTCCATTCTTTGTGAAAGAAATATCATGGTGGAAGAACTATCTGCAGTTATTTGAAATGGGTTTTTTTTAGGTGATAAGTTGCTATTACTGTGTTATTAAATTGTATGTATCTTCGCTAATGATACTAACGTGACAGTATTATCCTGATTAGGAGCCTTGTTCCCAGTATCTGGTGTTAACTAAAATATTTTTTGCATATCAATCCGTATTTTAGTTGCTTTTCAGTAGCAGCCTTTTGTATTCTCTATTATAATTCTGTTTCCCTGACCTGCAGGAAGCACAGATCATTGTAGTGAGAAATGGAGACAGGCTGTTTCAGAGTATTCTACAGTTTGTATGCAATATCCTGTATTTTATATGTTTTAAACACATGCTATAACTAAAATTCAACTTTTTTTTTTTTTTTTAGTAGATGTCAGGGGTGGAATTAATTGTCCAAACTAGAATTAGAAAGAGATAAAATGGTTTTCAATTCTTCCAGTCAAGCTGTGAGTTATCCCAAGCAGTTAAATGGAGTTTAGGAGGAGGCTTTGCTGTTAAACAGATCAGATGGGTTGTGTTTCAAATAAGTAAGATAAACAGGTTAGGCTGTAATGTGTTTGTATAGATTGTTTATCAGAAGTGCTCTAAAGAAAACATCTGGACTGCTGGATGCATAGAAAGGACACGTGGTTAATGGAGCTGCTGGCCCTCCTGTCTCCAGAGTTGCTGGATTCTACATTGATACTAGTTGACATCTTGATCCTAAAAGATGTTCTGGACCAAGCCAGAAAGAGGGGAACATGTCTCTTAACCATTGTCTGGCTAAGTCTTGAACAGTTAATTGAAGGCAGGATGGCCTTGAAGATAAGAAACAGGATGGATTTATTCTTGGATTAGCTTTTGGCATGCTTGGGAAATTAATTTAATCTCTCAATGTTTAATTTTCCCATCTGTGAAAAACACATAATAATTCAGGTCTCTTTAATGTCTTCTAAAATTGTCTCAAGCTTGCTAGTGGTCTGTTGTGTCTCAAAGAAAGCTGTTGTTCCTTCTTCTGCGTTACTTCCTTTTCCTGTTTGTTTTTCATTTTTACTATCTTTGCCTTTACTTTGAATAGGAATTTGATTGACCAAAGGAAGAGAAAACTACCATTTACAACACCTCCATGAACTTTAACCAGAAGTGGAAGTTGAGTCTTAGATCTGATTATCATAGAAGTTTTCCAGGTCTGAGATTGGCTGATAATGGTGTTATAGTGCCTGTCATTTCCTACCAGCTGCTCTTCAGGGGAGATTAAAGGCTAGAAGTGACATTCTCTGTCCTCTCTTCCTTCCTTTCATGTACATGGAGTTAGGCATGTGAAGAATAAGTAAGAGCAAGATCATATCTAATTTCTGTCTGATAGCCTATACCCTTAAAAATAAATCCTTAAATTACTTGAACCTCAGATTACCCATCCAAAATTAAACCAAAGGAAAACTATCAGTTAATACAGCTGGAAAACAATCATAGAACATCCCAGAATTTCACTGAACCCCAGTGAATTTAAAATCATAAGAGAGAAGACATGCACAATCATGTTGCCATTGCCAGCAGATAGAATTAACTTTTCATCAGTTTAAATTTCTGAGATGTCAGATGGGTCTTCAAGCCCATCTTTCATCCGAATTTCTACTTCAAACAATCTTAAGCCTGAATTCATCTGTAAAACACTGATTTTACAACCTCTTGTCATCTTTGCCTTCCCTGTTTTCAGAGACAGACTGGGATCAGACAAGACGTTGCCAGTTTCTCAGCTGAGCTACCACAGCCATGCAGTGTCCAGTCTTTCTCAGTAGGCAGTTGATTTCTTGAAGTTCTGCATCACAGGCATCTTGATAAAGTTGCAGAGATGGCCCTTTCACAAATGAACCTCATAAAGCATAACTAATTCATTCCAATGCTGAATTCAAATACTTCTGACTGAAGATACCTATATCTTTATAGGCATGAATTACATTTATTACATTTTCATTCCCTTCACCCAAAAGGGTTTAATAGTTCAAATTCCATTTAAAAAGTTTAATTAGAGATATCCCTATAAAAAGTTGAGCAGAGGTAAAACTAAGCAAAGCATTTCATAGATGTGTTCTTGCTATCTTTCAGTCTTAAGATTCTTCATCTCGTTTGCCTGGGTATTTTTACTAGAAGATTCATATGATAATCACCAGTGATCTGTTACACTGTAACAGATTTTCTGAATGATCATTAACTGCTTCATGTTATAACATCAAAAGAAAATTTATATTAGTATATATACCTAGTAGGAAGAACAACCTTCTAGTCAGGCAGATGTTGTTCTTGTTGACCTTCATGAGATTCTGAGTGGCCCATTTCTCCCGCCTGTTGAGGTCCCTTTGGCTAACAGCAAAGCTCTCCAGTGTATCAGGCTCTCCTCCCATAATTGTGTCTTCTGCGAACTTGCTGCAGGTACAGTCTGCTCCATCATCCAAACCATTAATCAGGTTAAAGAGGATCCATCTATGGTCTGTCCATGTTCGCATATGCCCAGAGTAGTTTGTCGAAGAGTACTGTGACTTTTTGGCACGTGGGTAAATAAAAGGTGCACACCAGGTGGCTAGTAGTTTGAAAATATTCAAAAGTAACTGTCTTAAAATAGAAGAACTTCCTTAAATAACTATTTATCCTTAAGGTACTCAGATCCTGCAAAAACAAAAATCTAAGTGCTGGATATTAAGGGTAATATAATGAATAGTGAGAGTTAAGAAACTGCAAGTGGGATGTACAGTTTAGTGTGAGGTGCCCGTGGCCATGGCAGACGGGTTGGAACTAAGTGATCTTAAGGTCCTTTCCAACCCTAACTATTCTATGATTCTGTGAATACGCTGAACAGTGGGCAACCTACATTAACCTGAAGGGATGCCCTGAGGATATGTATTAAATATCACCTGTGTCTGGACTTTATATTCCATATGCCATGGAGTTCAAAGCACCATTACCTGTTCCAAGGAACAGCACTGAGCATACACTTCAACCATCTTTTTAAAACAACTTCAGTGAATTCTCATTTTATTTCATATATAATGGGGAAAATGCATGCTACTGCTAATTTTCAGCTACTTGCTAACGCTTAATTTAAAACTATGCCGAAGCTTTATGGTTTTTAGTGCTTTTGCAGTAATTTGATGACTTGTAAAGTGACAGAGAAGTACTTGAGAGGCTGAGAACTAGGTGTTGTCTAATATTAAATGTTCATGAAATGAAAACAGAAAATTCACAGCTGTAGTAGTACTGTCACTAATCTGAGAACAGCTTTATCTCTAAGTCAGGCTGCTCTAAATGCAAGAACAGCTAATTGTGGGGCATGGCAGTGATGCTTGACTCCAAGGGAGCAGGAATGATGAAGCTCTATATGACAGTAAATAAAACAATGCCAAGCTCCATACCTGCAAATTTAAGTGTTTAGTTAGAAAGAATCTTCTCACTTTCAGCTCATTCCAACTGGCACTTTCCAAAAAGTTAGCACAATCAGAGCAATCAGTTTTAAAGGATGTCAACTTTTAGACACATAAACACCAATGGACTAGATGGTGCCTGGGATAGGTGGCAATTATGTGAGCTGCTTTAAGGATACAATTCTATGCAGCTCCTACATTAGCTGACAGTCCCTATTTGTATCTAGCCCTGCTCTCACTTCTCTGATGCACCCTTCAGCTTGCCTTCTCTACTGCGCTGCACCTTCGTTACTTGTTCTTTTTCTCCTTCTTGCATCCTTAACTTTTCATCTTAATTCTTCTACTCCCATTAGCTTTTTATCAAAGTCTGTCATTTCACTCCCTCTTTGGCTTCAAATTGGGCTAAATTGGAAGAATCAAGCAGGTCAACAAGCCCCAGCAGAGCACTTCTGAGTGTAACATAAGCAGACATTTCCTGTAAACCTGATACCTGTATTATTTCTGTGATACAAGGCTGACAAATGGGTCAATAAATAATAGACTTCATAAATACACTATCATTTCAATGAAATGCTTTACCGAATTTCTGAAAAGACAATAAGTGAACTCCAGTGCAATTTTCTTCTCAGCTTCAAAGTCAGATTTAGTTCTATGTCCATATAAGATGCTGAAGAACAAACTGGGACATGATACCACCAGATGCTGGATACATAACTTGATGTATTTCTTGTGGTTAGTGGGCTGAAAAGCTGATCAAACTATTTTTCCCCTTCTTTTAAGAGCAGTGATACATCCGTTAGAAATTGCACTAGGACCTTTGGGATTTTCAGATGCAGCAAAGCAGTTTTGCAGATGTAGCTAATTATACATTGCTAGATAATGAAGATTTAGACTTTTGAGGGTGAGAGGAGAGGAATGTATTCCATATTTTAATTTCTTAGTATTATAATTAAATGTCTTTATATTCTAGCTCAATATGCAGAGGGCAGGCTTGAAAAAGAAACATTTTATTTTGTCATTTTTTTCTTAAGACATGCCCGCTACTCTCATGTTAAACCCTTTAGACAGCCCTTGCTGACAGAGGTGGTCTTATGCAATGGCCAGCACACAAGAACAATGCAAGAATTTTGCCAGTGATGTGTACAAATTTATTATAAAATCAGGTTAGTCATTGCCATTCAATATCTGAAATGCAGAGACCAAAGAGAACTTCAGCTAAACTTTCTATTCTCTTGACAATGGATGCAGATTGTTTGCTTTGAAATGTCATAGTTGCAAAGAAATTCAAAAAATAATTTCTGTGGAAGATATAGGGCTCAAATGTAGTTCTTTGAAAATCCCAGCATGTTTTGTACCAGAGCTGAAGCATGTAAAGGGGAGGCAGGTTCAGAAGTTTTAAGCCTTCAAACACAGCTGGTCAGAAAGTTGTCTCCTTTAGAACATTATCTAGCCAAACATATCATTTTTAGACCAGCAGCTTAAGGTGTTTGGTGAGGCAACTGCTTCTTACATTTGCTGCTGAAATGTATATATCTTGGACAAAATCTCTTGTTTCTGAAAAGTGTATTTTTGCTGTATATACTATCTCCTCCCTATTCCCAGCAGTAGTTAAGAAACATCTTACCTCATTTACCTAACAGTGATGATATTTCAGGTCAATTTGTGAAAACAGTTCAAGCAGTGCCTTGTATATCTTAATATGGGAAAGCTCTTGTCAGCCTGTGAAGACATCTTAAAACACTTCTTAAAAGCAAAAAGTTTCTCCTTGATCACCTGATAAATCCAAGCCAGCTAGACTAAAAAATATTTGTTTCCAATTTTCATCAACAAAAGAGAAGGCAAAGATCAGTCAATTGCTCATACAGTTCTTCTCACCTGATTGCTAATCTGATATTCTGTGGATGTGATGTAGTAACTTCATAGAATCACAGAATAGTTAGGTTTGCAAAGGACCTCAAGATTATCTAGTGCCAATCTGCCTGCCATGGGGAGGGACACCTCACTCTAGACCATCACCCAAGACTCCATCCAGCCTAGCCTTGAACACTACCAGGGATGGAGCATTTAACATTTTCTTGGGCAACCCATTCCAGTTCCTCACCACCCTCACAGTAAAGAACTTCTTCCTTATATCTAATCTAAACTTCCCCTGTTTAACTTTGAACCTGTTACCCCTTGTCCTATCTCTGCCTTCCCTGATGAAAAGTCCCTCCACAGCATCCTTATAGGCCTCCTTCAGATACTGGAAGGCTGCTATGAGGTTTCCATGCAGCCTTCTCCAGGCTGAACAGCCCCAACTTTCTCAGGCTGTCTTCATATGGAAGGTGCTCCACCCCCCTTATCATCCTCGTGGCCCTCATCTGGACTTGCTCCAACAGCTCCATGTCTTTCTCTCTGTATTAAAATCCATTCTCTGGGCTGCCATTTGATCTTTTTTTGTAAACATCTTCTGCCCTGAACCTCAAGTGCATACTTGAAGTGTGTCTTTTCCTCAGTAAAAGAACTTAAGAACTTAACCTCCTGAATTTTCTCTAACTCCTGCTAAAGCTGTCTAGCTAGAACTGCACTTTACTCTGAAATGCAGGTAGGTTTGAGGTTTTTCTCTCTTCAGTTTCAGTTTTGCAGGACAGTTTTGAAAAGTACATTCCTAAATCCTTAATGTACCCCCAAAACCAGAACACTAGGCAAGCTACAGTGTGTTAATTTTAAGCCTTGCAAGTCTCCTGACATTTTTATTTCCCTGTAAGAAAGCAGAAATTTTATGTTTAGCTATTTGTTTTGCAGTCAAAAAAGAAAAAATAATAATTTTCTCTCTTATTAACCAGACCAGTTTGTGGACACCAGGGAGTACTTACAAACCAGTTTTTCTCAATATTTTACTTTCTTCCAGGTGGCTGAGGAAAATAATGCATCTGTTCCAAATCTCAGCAGACCCACACATTACAGACGTCACCGGAGCCTTAAAACAAACATGTTGTATAAAACTGGAAATGTTTCAAGAGTTCCCACAATTATAAATTCATCTGATATTCACTTGAGAAACATAACATCTTGGAACAAATTATCTTTTCTAAACTAGCTAGCTGTAGCTAGATTTTCCTCTGTGTGTGTGCGTGTGTGTGTGTCCAAAGAGGTAAGAAGGCAGCAGGGTAGACAGATGGGTTGAACTGTGCCCTGTGCTGAACCAAAAAGGGACAAAAGAGGTTCCTGGCAGCCCAAAATGTATGACTGAGAATGATGCAACAAGTTACTAGTCCCAGGTTTTACTCTTCTCTGGTGGTTTGAGTTGTAGGATCCATTGACTTAAATTGTCAGTGAAAGATACATGAGAAGAGAGCAAGTTCTCAGTAAGTCAAAGCAGATCCCTTCTGCCAGAATTAACTCCGTTGCTTACTTTATTGAAGGTATTTATACATTATTTCATCAGGAATATCCCCCCTTGTGACACTCTTCACATTTTCAGGGAGGTCCTGGGAAATCATTATAACCTCACTGTGGATATTTTAGCTTGGTTCTACCTGGGACATAGCCAACATCATTCATATTTTCAGTGACAGGACATTTTATAAGGTCTTTTTTTGTAAAAAAATTTCAATTTTTTATCCCTATTCAAACAGCAAAAGAAGTTTCCCTTAAAGAAACTAGGCTGTTTTGTTATGGTAACTTCATTTTCATATGTTAATTTTTCTTACTGTTCATCTTTATAGATGACAATGTTTACTTATTTTTATCTCTTCAGAAGTGCCTATACTTTTAACTGTCTTCTTAGTATTTTGATCTATAATATAGTAAAAATGCTTGTGTCAAATAATTGTGTTGTATTAATTTAGTATTATTTAAAAATTTCATCCCTTGTCAAAGATCCAGAACAATACCATTGCTTATCAGAATATTATAAAAACATTTTTTAACTAGTCTAAATAACACCTTTCGGAACATGTTGAAAGTTATCTGTGAGGGATAGGACCTGAGTGAGGGGAATGACAAGATGCATGAGAAAATAGGGGAAAATAAAAAAGAAACAGGTTTTACTGTATAGAAGGACTTAAGTTGTTGATACAGCCAAGGCATTTTTATGACTTCTTTTTAAAGGTGACTGTCTAAGTTATTTTAAGTCCCATAGCTTGAACTGATGCCAGCCTGTCTTTATTTAGACTTTCTTGGTTTTAACTTATGCCTTTTTCCAATTTCTGCCTTATTGAAACCTCTTTTCAGCCTTTTTGTATTTGTTTTCCCTTATTTATGTTCTTCATTAGTTCCCCTTCTATTTTTGGCCAAGAACTGTGTGTCAGAGGAGAGCAATGATCTTCAGACTGTCTTTATATAGCTTCCTTAAGGCTCTCCCTCAGTACATGCAGGAGTGAAAAACAGTCCTTCAGTAGGATATCTGAATTGGGTTCCCAGCCAGGGGTGTTACCAAGGGGAAGTAGCTGCTGAGAATGGTGAGGTGAAGAATTTCTAAAATTGTATTTATAGCAAGTGTTTCCTGGATCAGAGGTGTAACATGAAGGGTCCTTTTCAGTGGCAGTCATTGCTCTGGTGAGCTGCTGGAGAGAGTTCTTTGTCCTTTAAAGCAAGATGCAAGAACATGCTGTATTTGGTAGAAAAGACTATTTTGCTAGTTAAAGCATTGAGGGATTCTCAATCAGTTATTTAGACAATGATTAAAATAAAGTATAACGTTTATCTGGCTATGAACTGTTCTTTAGTACGATTATGAATATATTGTTATATGCTACTAACATTTTTATGTTTTGGAGTATAGATACATGCTTTAGAAACTATATTAAACATACAGTGTTTTAAATGTTTGGTACAGGTATGATGTTCAAATGTATAATCATGTTATGGACTTCAATTACTACGCCAGGTGTTCATGTTCCCCAGCTAGTTCCTCCAATTCTCTGCTGAAAATTCATGCTCCAGACCCTCTTCCTTTCCCCTGTGTTCCTTGGGAACATTTCCTTCCTGCTCTCCGAGATGTCTATAGCAGAAACAACACAATTCCCTATCTTTAGTATACCAAACTGTTATTTTATACATTCAATTATGAGCAATTCATATTTTTTACTTGAAAATTCACTTAAGATAATGCTGTGACAAGAAATTCAACTTAGTGAGCTCTGATAGGAGTGCTACACTGATGGCAATAGATATTTCCACCCTAAAGTAAGGAAATCCCACTCATACCTGGCAGTAGCTTGGATGCATCTCTGAAGATGGCTGATGTTAGGCTAAGTAAAGTGATGATATGGTCATGGGAAAAAGTGTGAATTTAGGACATGAAGGAACAGCAGCAGAGCCACCTACAGTGCTTAAGAAGTGTTTGGAGATGTGCTACTCTATGGTAATTTTATTGTGATCATTGTGTTACTTAGAGCCATGGGACTTTGTTCAGAGAATATCCAGTTAGGAACCTTGAAAGAGGAGAGATTAGTCTCTGAAAGCCTTGGCAGTAGCAGGGAAATATTAATTACAGACTGAAAATTACCTCTGTACCTCAAGCCCCATCATAAAATCACAGAGCACTAGGCCAGCTCTTTATTTCTCATCCCCTTTGTGACACTTGGATCTCTGTTTGCATACCTAAAGTTATAATCACAGTGTACGTTATTGCTAGGAAGCTGCAGGGATCATGCCTTTTTCTTGCTGTAGTCAGGAAGGGTCTGTTTTTCTCATAGCATTTTTTTTCCTGTTGTCCTCAGAACAACTTACTGCTCCAGTGGTTACCATAGGGACTAGAAAGACATTCAACATATTCTTCCACAGTGCTTTTGCAGGCTGCTGTACAAGGCTGCACAATTCCAGTAGTGTGACACTGTGTTATCTTTATTTATTTAAGACTTTATCTCCTCTCTTAAGGAAAAATGCATTATGAATTTCTGGACAAGTTCACAAGAAGAAACAAGTAGCACTAGCCATCACATTAGCTCATTTTTGTTTCTCATTTCTTCATTCTCTCTTTTAAAAGCAGCTTAAAAAGAAGAAAAAAAAAGTCCCTTTAGCCCTTTTCAAAATGCAGAGATTACTTTGGTCTTACCCTCTTAGACCTACAAGAAATATAGATGTAATCAAGATTAGAGAAAGTTAACACAAAGGCCATTTCATTTGTGTCTTGGGAGTAATAGAATAAGAATCCTTTCTTGTTATTAGTCATTAGATCAAAGCTGCATTAAGCAGGAATGTTGTATTTATGTTCTAAACTCGGATTTCACTCAGCAAATGGCTTTAGGCCCAAGCTTTGGTAATTAAATTAGGTACTTGAAGTCTGATTAAACACTTTAATGAAAACAAAATTAAAAAATACTTGACTTATGGTTCACATTTATTTCTGCCTTATTTTACCGCAAAAAATATTTTTTTCAAACGTATGCTGGTTGAATATGTTCCTGCTTATTTTTCAGTCACCTAATCACTTACATGTCAAGTGATTTTGGTTGTTTCAGCACTAGGGCAAAGATGCAAGGCACTTTAAACTGTCCTCTGCTTGGCCTACAAAATTTCAGGGATCTGAACTCACTCAGCAGCTTAGAGACACTTTACCCTATCTTTAAACTACTGCCCTCTTTAAGTAGAAGCTTGCTGTAAAATTGTTCTGTGGCTCAATCAGTAAAACTTCTATCTATCTCTAGCACTGGGATATTTTCTTAAATGTTTTCCTTACATTCGCTAGGCTTTGGCATTGTAAAAATGGTGTTATCTTTTGAGAAAAAGGGAAAATGAAACATCTCCAGAAAGGTGCCAGTCCAAGCTTGCCCCTTTCACTGAAGCTCACCTTCTTGTGTGAATAACTGTGTATCTCAAACTAGATGTTCTCTGAAGTTGACCTTCTCTGGGCATTCTTTGTACAGCTGACCCTGTTTTTCTTATATTGTGAAGGCACTTTAAAGCTATAGGTCAGGTGGTCTGGCCAAGAGAGAAGAAATAAGGCATAATTTCTGGGCATGGGTCAGGAAATGACAGTAGCCCCAGCAGAAACCAATTTACAGAAAATTTCCCCTAAGAATGGAACACCTTTTCAGATACACTTACAAGAGACGTGGCTGCTTAAAGCTCACTGAACATCCAACTTTCCTCATGCAGTCTCTAGGCTAATAAATTTTAGCTCTGCACTGCAGAGCTATGCCATACCCCAGCTACTGCAGCTTTTTCTGCTTCTTTCCTCCATTTGAGTCTTAAAGCATATTTTGCCTCTGAATTGGAATATGCAGCATGTGTTTGGAGAACTTCACATGTTCAGTATTTGCTGGACACTCAGCAGGAACCAAGTTGTGTGTTTAATCTGATAAACCCTCCCATCCCTCACTCTCTGAGCTGTTCACACTATGAGGTTACGTGAGAATTCATGCATACTTGGATGTGATGGGCTTCTAAAAATACATACTCCAATGTACATGCACACTGACAGCAGAAATGCCAGACATTCCTCACTGCTCAAGGCTTTTCTATTGAATGTGTGTGCAGATGAAAAAGAAACTAGTTCGCAGAATAAAACCACCTCCTACTAACGCAGTATTCTAAGAATTCATTTTGCTGAAATTTCATAGATTCTTTGTTTCAAATAATTGGCAACTGTAGCCCAAAGTTCTATAGGTCTTCTCCCGCCCTTGGCTATTCAGCAAACTTGACTGTGAAAAAAAAGTCAAAGGGAGTGCTGCAGTCAAAGGAAATTTGTTATTGAAACAAAAGTGAATCTGCTTCCCTGCCATACTTTCCATGGACAAAAGGGTATTTTTTTTTCCCTCTGGTACCCATGGTGGCATGGCTTTCGTTAGAAAGTTAGTATGCCAGAGTTACAGCTGTACAGGATTGCCTGCCAGCTTTTGCGGCCAAATGGTCTAAAGCAATCCATAAGAGCACAGCTGTCTCATAATACAATGAGGTGAGGAACACATGATGAATAGCTAAGTCTGTGTCTGTGGGTGAAATGGGGAAGGAGAAGAGATCAATGAGGCTATTGCAGAATGCAAGTAATACAAATTATTCTGAGAATTTTCTGTCAGTTAAATGAACTATGCATCCAATAGTGCCTGAAAGAACAGATGGATTAAAACTAGGATGCCACATCCAGCTCATCTGCAGCCAAGAAAGGCAGGGAAACATTTTAATTCCCAGCTTCAGCATTGCTCTTATGCTTATGGCATTCAGTAGGATGCTAAAGCTGTAAGAACCCATTTGCCATTGAGACGCAGCCATGTTCTCAATAAGCAACATTTCTCAGGAGAATTCATGAGATTTTTCCAAAACCACATAACTGTTAAAAAATATTTCGTCATGGTCAGTTCTGCCACCAACCCAAACTATAATTCTGGTAAGAACCGTTCAGGCTTAAGCCAAGACTAAAACTCTTTCCTTCAGCCCATATTTACTAATAAATATATCTGATGTTTTACTACCAGTAGAATTGGCTATATTTGAATTTAGTGGTAGTGAACAAATCATTGCAGTTATTGAATTTTATCTATCATCTTCAGGACTTAAAAGTTACTATGTGGAATTTTTAAATACAAGTAACCTTAAAACCAGTCAGGTGTGTGTTAAACCAAGAGCGTGATGTTTTTTCTTCCTTTGAAACTTTCCATAGCCCTGAAAGCACCAACAGACCTTACTGGCCCTGCACAGCCTCCACTGGGCCTCCCCAATCCCTGCCTGTAGGCCCAGGACTCAATTTCAGTTCAGCCTGGGGCTTTCTGTCCCTTCCTAAATTGTTTTGCAACTCCCTCTGGAGCCATTTCCCTGACTCCCATCTCCTTTTGCTCCTGATAGGATCCCAGCATCTGGATCCAGGACTGTTGATGGACCTGCTACTAGCCCTCAGACTATGGAACTGCACCCTGATGGTGAGGATGCAGCTTGCACTGGATCACCATTGACTCCCATGCCTTTAGGCTGTTTTTGGCCCTTGCTACTCCCTGACATCAGATTTTGATCAATGGGTTGGTTTTTATTTTCTGTTTTAAAGAGAAGTACATTTTGGTACAGCTCTGCAACACCATTTAATTCTCAGCTGACAGTTACATTCTGCCTTTAAAGAAACAGGGAGGTGAGCAAGTTTCTTCATGAAGTTATTCGTGTAGTTTGCCTCTGTTTCATACTCAGTCAGCTCCTTACCTGGTGCAAGCACTCTTTGTACAAAATGCAAGATGATACACAGTGTAGAGGAAAAAAAGTTACAAGACTGACTGTCTTCAGTACTTGGCAGGAGCTCCACATTTCCAGAGAGCCTTCTCCTGCCAAAAGTCTAGCTCATGAGGGTGAGCTAAGCAGTAGTGATGGACGAACTGGCTGCATGGACCCTGCTCTTGATGCACATGCATGGGAAAAATAAATCATAGTGGCCTAAAGTCTTTAGTAGGGATCAGCACCAGAAAAGACCTTGTGTCTTTCTCTCCTCCTCATTCTCTTTGTTATTCTTAAAGGCAGAAAAGAGTAAGTCTTGCCAAGTATTCTTCTCTCAGCCCTATCTAGATTGCTCAATCCTAATTCCTTCAACCTTTCTTTATTGGCCATGTTTTTGAGACCTTCAGTCATTCTTGTTTCCTGTCTGGACTCTCCCACATTCTTCTGGATCTACGCTGCTCAAAAATGGACATCGTACTTCCCCTGAGGTCACACTACTCACAAGTGGAAGGAAAGAGTTACTTCATGTGTTTTGCAGACAAAGCTATTGTTTATCTATCCCAGTATGGTATGTTCTGGTTTTTGTAGCAGCCTAATATTGAATCATTTTCAGCTTGTGACTCACTATAGCTCAGAGACCCTTTTCTGTAGCACCAGAGATCATAATTATTCATCCAGTCATTATACAGCTGATTGCTCTTGCTTGCGTGCAGAATTTGACATTCATTCTTGCTGAACTGCAATGTAGCCTTCCCCAGACAATTTCTCTAAAATTGCTCAGTGACTCTGCTGTAAGCCTATTTTTACAAACACTTTTGTTAGCTGAAGGTGGTTAAAGCCGCTGTCACTGATGCCTCATTACTGCAGGTAATGTAGGCGTGCTATTTCTGTCACTCTGCATTAAGGTGACCCAGACACTGATAGCACTAAAGACACCTCTGCTTGAATGCTTGGGGGTAGATATCAACTGGGATTTTAAGTGCTTACACTTCCACTGCAGGCAGTGAAAATATGGTTCAGTGTGATTTCTGTGTATTTGAGGATTATTTACTTACCCAGCCCATCAGCACAGTCATTCCTGAGCGTCATCTGAGAAGCCCTAGGCTGATGCAGACATCCACAGAAGAATGAGAGAGGGCATAAAGGAACTTGGGGATGTCTGTGCCTTACCAAATGTTGAACAGGTGATCCTAGGACTCTTTGAATGGTGCTGAATCCCTCTGATAAACTGAATCAATCCTTATAAGTTTAATAGAGGGAGAACTGAAGTGCTCTCCAGGCTTCATTGACAGCACACTTTAAAACTCCATATACTGTAACTGGAACTTAGCTTACTACACTGATAGATACTTACATGTTCTAACTGCAAATTTAAGACCTTAATATATTCTAGCAGGAAGAGGAACTCTGAGGTGGAATGGCTATTTTCATTCTCACATAAGAGCAATATAAAGATTTTCTCACAGTTCCTCCTCTCTCTGAAAAGAGAAAATGGACTGCTGACATTAAGATGGAAAAGGCAGGGATTTCACCAAAATACTAGGATGTGCTGCATTAGGTGATGGACTGTCTCTGTGGTATGGAGAAAAATTAAAATGCGTAATGAATATCGACTTGAATTTCCTTGTGAGCAGCATTTAAAGCTGAAGGATAGTTGCACACATTTGGTGAGGGATACACAATCTCACCTTTGCTTGCCAAAGACTAAATAATGACTGGGAATTTTCCTTCAAGTGCAGTCATCTTCTATATTTTATGATTAATGAGGTCTTCACTTGGTAGAGAACTCCAGGAATGCCCAGTGTTCCCTAGCATTAAACATTTTAACAAATTCTGAACTGAATTTGTTAAACTCTTTCAACGTATTTCATGTTTGTTTTTTTCTTTTTTTTCAGAGAAATGTTTTATGATATACAAAGGAAATGAGAAAAAGTCAAATTTTCTTTCAGCATATGGGACTAGGAATGATGTATTCTTAGTTTTTCACTGGTTTTTACTAGGACTGATGTATTCTTAGATTAGTCCCTCAGGTTATTTTTCATTTTAAATGAGACAAAAATTTGTAATCCATTTCTAGATCATTTATATCTCAAAAAAATCTTCTAGTATTTCAGTTTCAAGGATGATGGCTATAAGCTCTATAATTTTCTGGGTAATGCTTTCAGGATGTCTCCTTCATGTAGTTATTTGCTCACCCAGTTCTTCAGACTCATTATCATACATCTTAATTCTTATCATTAACTTCAGAATGTCCCCAGAATGGACAGCAGCATCTGTGTGTCTAGCATGTGCAAAGCTCATATAAAAAGAATTAAGCTTAGTTGATCACTCCATGTTTTCTTTTGTATCACTCTGTCCAAAACTGAATTAATTTTACCAGTCCTCAAACCTTTTTGTCACACTCCTTAAAACTGAATTAAAAAAAATATTTTTTTCCAAGGCAAAGCATGGAGTTCATAGAAATAAAGTTTTGTTCCTGATCAGTGAGAATTCCTCTCCCATAAGAAATGATCAGGTTATCTGAGGGAGGTGTCATAGCTGGCCATGCTGAGAGCTGTTAGCAGGTCAAAACAAGTGAATATTCCCCTCTACCTTGCATTAATGAAATTACATGTGGAATATTGGTCCAGTTTGGGGCCTTTCAGTGCATAAATAATTCTTGAAAACAGCAGATCCAGCAGACGTACACTAAGACACAAGTGGTCTCATGCATAAAGCGTGAGAAGGATCAAAGAAAGATTGACTTACTCATTTCAGTAAAGAAAAGGAAAATGGGAGATGTCTAATTGTTATCTTCAACTGCTTAAGAGGGGGAAGATACATTTAAACTCTTCTCAGACACGGTCAGTGAAAGGAGGCAACAGCAACGACTTGCAGCAAGGGAAATTCCAGCTAGATATAAGTATAAAATTTTAATTGTGACAGTGGTTAAGCACTGGAGGAGGTTGCCTGGAAAGGCTGTGGAGTCTTTATCCTTGAGACAGTCAGAACTCCACCTGGCAAGGCCCCAGACAGCCTGACCTGGCTTGGTAGCTAGCCCTGGTTTCAGGAGGCAGTTGGACTAGATAGCCTCCAGAGATACCTACAAACCAAATTTTTTTGATTCTAAACACCATGCAAACCAAATGATGTTGGATTTTTATTTCTTTAATACTGGTTTCACATCACTTTTAATTAGGGGATAGGGGGACAGAAGGAAAAAAAGAAGGGTAGGAAGCACCAGTAACTGAAGCTATTAGTTTTTTTTAATTGAAAAAAAAAACCAATCCAAAAATCCATATCAACAACTGACATTAACTAAATTCAAACATTCTTAATTAAAAATAATAGCATTTTTATCAAGCCTCTTTATCAAAGTTTATGGTGCCTTTATTTCATAGATGACACTCCATTACTGTCAACCATGACCTGAGAAACTTGACGGATGGAGAAAGAACAGCAGTTCACTGGCAGAACTGGGAACCAAATGCGTTCCTCCCAAAGAAGTATTTAAAGCTTTAGACAATTTTGCCTGTTTCCTGTCAAGGGAACTCTTTTTTTAACTGCTGTAACTTTTAATGGATTTTCAAAACTAAATGAATACTATGCATGGATTGTATATCCAATATCACAATTGGATAAAACATGGTAAGCTTGCTAGTTCATGTTAGAAATCACTTCACTGGTAAGCATCTTTACTGATGTAACTTCTAATCGATTTGTCTTAAATTACATTCACATCATCTGAGTCCCCCTATTGCAATGAATTTCTGAACAAAGAAAAAGGAAGACATACATGGGGTGTGTTTTTTCTTCCATGATCCCAGCATAAAATAGATCTGTGAAGAAATAGCCACCATAGAAAAAGGCTCTTCTGTTCCAGCTGTTCTATTATGACAGCTTGAGCCTCTGAATGTTCTGTCTCCTGTTGAGCTGTTCCTTTTCCGGTCTTGTTTTCTCCAGCCTGACAGCTAATTTTCTGGCTCCCTATTCACTTCTGCCTTTCTTCAGACTTTTTTTCACAGCTATCCTTTCCACTCTCATTTTTGAATCATAGTGGTGTGGATACTCCTGGTGTGTAACTGTAATTAACAATGTGCATGCATCCAATCTGCTTTGCTGTAAGACATCTCTGAGGAAAACATACAGTGGAGTTCCAGTTTCCCTGGAAATTTTTACTGTTTGAGCTTCAATGGATTCTTAGTAAGTTTTGACAGGACTGGATATTTTACTATTTGACTCTACTTTTTCATTTGCCAAGCAACAGAGAAACTCAAAAGTTAGCCACTGTTGCTCAAGTTGCAAAGTTTGCATGACTTATATGGATTTGTTTTCTTCCCCTGGTGGCTGAATGCATTTCTTATAATTGACTTTCTGGATGGATGCACTAGCTTGTTTCCCACCTTTTTTCATATGCATTCATTTCTACAGACATGATGAAAGATGGTAATAAACAAGAGATATGACACTGGCAAATTCACAGCGTTAAAACTGTGAATAATCGTGGGAAATGTTTGTGAAGAATCTTAATAATGGTGAAAGCAACAAAAGATGTTAATTATTGTCAGACAGCTATGCGCATTTCAGCCCAGCCATGGCTGGAAGCACGCGTTTCAGCTTGGTGTAGCAGGCTGCTATGGAAGCTACTACCTATGGGGAAGTTTCTTTTCTGTCAGCAGTCGGAAGCTGGTTCATACCTTTAAACCTGAAGACTTCTATATCAAAGAAAAGTTCTCTGAATCTTTTCTATTCTCTGGATAATTTTACTATTCATACAAAGGTCCAATACTTCTTGGAATACAGCTAAGCTATTTGGCTTCAGTAATATAATGTCTGAATCTTGTCAAAGTGTATTCACTCTTCACAGCCCATAAAGCACATGGGAATACCTCATAGCACAGAGTATGTTCAGGTTAACAAAATTCATCCACTGGAAACTGAATAAAATGCAGTGTTTACAGCAGGGGGAAATTCTGCTGAAATTGTGAGCTGGAATGGAAAGAAAATATGGATTTTTCAGTACAGTACAGAATAAGTGAACAACATTGGAGCAAATGTGATGACTCAGTGTTGTTAAACAGAAATATTAACATCAGTCCCCAAAGGAAATAGCTTGGGTTTAATCCCCATATCCAACTCCCACTTAAAGCAATAACAGCTGCAAATGAAGATCTAGGGTAAAAGAAAGTTTTGTGTTAAGATGACTGCTTCCTGGAAAATTAGGAAAAAACATGCACAGTGGATAATGCAAATCTTAGTTCTAACAGTGTCGATCATATAACCTTAGAACCAGTTATGGAGTTCGGGTTCCAGTAATCAAAATGTAAAATACAGTACTTTGCTGAAGAATGAAAAAATCACAGGTGTTTCTGACTGATTTTATCTTGCAGTGAGAAAATATCATAAGCAATCCACTTTGGAAGTGCTCTATATACCAGAACAGGAGTCGTATCTACCAGAAAACACTGCTGAAGGAGTTCCATTTAGATACATAGAAAATCAGTACAACCAGCAAAAAACAATCTATAAACTAATTGTGGGATATATTCATAATCAAACCTGGAGAAATTAAGCTTATAGATTTGTTCTGTTTGTATACAAAGCTGGCTGTACCCTGGAAGGTCTCAGACTGCAATCTCTAATTCGTTCTGTAATGGCTGCTGAATTGGTAACTCCCATTCACTTATTAATTCTTTGCAAATATTTTATGGTGCAAAAACTCAAGATGTTGAGTCCTGCAAAAGGCTCAGGCTCCAAAGCACAGTTTGTCTTTTCCTCTAACATATATTCCAACATGATTTTTTTCCTTTTTTTCTTACTAAACAATGGGAAATACATTTCTCACTGTGAGATTTACTGCTTCTTTCAAGTATCTGACAGTTAACCTTGGCAGTCGTTTTATTACAGGAGGATGCAAGAAAAATCTGTGAAAGTTTTGGGACTCTGCTCATCTGGCAGCTGAAGGATTCCAGCAAAGCCTTGCTTGGCCTCAGGCTGAGAAGATGGAAGTTTTAATTGCCCATGTGAATACCCTAAATCAAAGAGGAGCCTGCATATTGAGGGGCATTTGCCAGTGTAACTGCCTGAGAATATATATGAGAGTTCAGCTGTTCTTGTGTTTCATGTTTTTTAAATGTTAAAAATGTACTGTACTTATTTGGAGGCACTTAATAATTACACTGTATGGTTATTAACACAAATCAGGCAGTCTTCCACATTCAGTATTTTTCTCCAAATTCTAGGCCATATGGTGTAATAGTATGATATCCTGAGGATTCCTGATATAGTTTCTATTTATTTACAACAAATTTCCAGACTTGTGCACGCTGATATTTCTAGGAGTACTTCACCATTTTTTCCATCAAGCACTTGTTTTCCATCATTTGCTCAGGAACTTTATACAGACAAACTTACTGTGGTGCTATCATGTTATTCAGCCATTAATGCCCTTTTATCCACAAATATTTGTGGCCTAGAAAACATTTCTCCAGAAGATACTCTATCTCAAGTGAAAAAGAGGTCTCTGCATTTTCCACAGGTAAAATGCTATTCTATGAAGATTATAAGTATGTGCATATTAGCAACAGAAATAGGGATAATACTCGGAGAATCAGTAGGCAAAGCTCCATAATTCAGTCTAATTTGAACCTTAGCGTACTCTTATTAAGCACCATGTGGTTTTTCTTGTGCAAATAGCTGCATTCTGGAATATCCCAGTCGCGTGTGAAGTGATGACTTTGCCAAATCTGTGACGCATCCAGTGAGAGGAGAGTAAACTGAAAAGTTGAGTTCTGTGTTCTTAGACACAAGAACTGTAGAACCAAAGAACATTGCAAATGGGTTTTAATGCCAGTATTTTCAGTGAGGTAAAGTTTGTATCAGCTGGAGATTCAGACCATATATTTTAGATACTGTGTTTCTGCTACTTCTTGTGAGTTAAGACTTTAGAACGCACTCTCTATACGCAGGTCAAGCAGAACATGACATTAAGGAAAGCTGAAGGCTAAGGAGCTATATTAATTGTAAGAATTACTTCCCATGGCAGACTTATAATCTTGCAGAGAAACACAGGTTTGGTTTAGGAGTAAAGCAGAAATCAGCCTGACAGTGGGCCAATACTAACTGGCCAATTTCAACTTCTCCCACCCCCAGGATTTTTGCATAGTTGCACTACTGCTACATTAGCTGTAAATCAACATGTGAACACTAAACTAGATCATCTCCTTCGACCTGCTGGTCATGCTCCTTTTGATGCAGCCCAGGATGCAGCTGGCTTTCTGGGTTGCAAGCACACACTGCTGGCTCATGTTCAGTTTCTCTGATGAGAAACCAACACCCCCAAGTCCTACTCTGCAGGACTGTCCTGAACCACTTCACTGCCCAGCCTGTAGCTGTGCCTGGGATTGCCTGACCCAGGTGTAAGACCTTGCACTTGGCTTGGTTGAACTTCATGAGACTGGCATTGGCTCCCCTCTAAATCCTGTCCAGGTCTCTCTGGATCCCTTTCTTCCAGTGTGTTGATTGCACCACACAGCTTGGTGTTGTTGGCAAACTCAATCCCACTGTCCATGTTGCCAAAAGAGATGTTGAACAGGATCAGCCCCAACACCAGCGCCAGAGGGGCACCACTCATTGCTGGGCTCCATGCGAACACTGAGCCATTAACCACGAATCAGCAGCAATGCCTTGAATTTACGGTAATGCTAGTCTGAAAGTTACTTTCTTTGTACGTCTAATTGCTAAAATAGAGTTTACAGCTAATGAAAGGTCTTGCATTTCTGCTGGTCTAGAAAGTAAAATTTCTGCGCACGTTTTTTGACAAGGTAGCTCTTTTGTTTTCAGTAAAAGATTGCCATGAATTATACCTGTTAAATCTATGTCAAATATGTGCTGCTAAAATGGCTTGACTTCAAAAGTTTTGCAAGTACATCTTTGAATGTTTCCAGAATTAATTTTGAAGTCTTCTGTTACTAATATAGATTCAGTGCAGAGAAAGCCATCAAAAGTTTTAGCATGCTGCCTCCTGTATACCTCACTTTATTAGAGGACTATGTTTTGCTAGATCTTCCGTCAGCATAAATCAATATAGTACAACCATGAGGATTTTTGCCAGCTCTGATCTAGTGTCTAGTCAATCCTTGGCCTGTCCACTAAAACAACAGATAAGTTTGCCAAGTTGGACAAACTAGCTGTATCTGAATGCTTCTGCTTTGCTTTGAGAAATGTGGGCCTATAGTATCAATAAAAAAAATATTGTTTGGTGCCGCAGATAAAGAATCTTCCTAACCCTTAAATTAATTTGATTGTCCGCTTCTCTTACACTCATACTTGGGGTTTTTTTCACCCAGATCATACAAGTCAGAAAAGCAATCATCTGTTACTGTTTGATCTGAATCTTAACCCAGGTTCTGTAGAAGTCAAGGGCAAACTCACACTGGCTGATGAGACAGAAGATCAGTCATCAAAAGCGAAAATATCCCTGGAGTACTAGCTCTGCACAGGGACATGCAGGAGAAGATGATCACACAGCAACAGTGGTTATTATGGAGAAGGGAATTTTTCTGGGGAAGAAGCAGTCAGGATGTTTATCAGAGCTTTTTTCATGTTGCATTTTGGTGTTAGCATGCTTTTTCATTGCAAAAGTTCTTCTCTTAGCTGGATCCTTGCCAAGTAGGTTTTTGTTTTGATACTACCTTGTAACTTTCCCTGGAAAGTTCCCCAAAAATGCCTGAATATTTATCTATTTTTCCAGTCCAATTTAAATATTTTTTTCTATTTACTACTTGTAAAAAATGCAGCTAACAGAAATAAAACAGAAAACAGTAAGGAATTTGGATGTGATTTTTCAAAGATTTTTTCCCACTAACTTTGATGGCATACCTCAGGACAATTAGGTTGTCATGGGTTCAGCAGTAGCAGTCATTTTTTCTCCTTCTTAGTGGCTGGTGCAGCACTGTGTTTCTAACTTTC
>WYDI02017237.1:8006-30240 GCA_009867235.2 Psittacus erithacus
GGGCTGCTCTGAATCTCTTCTCTGCCCAACCTGTAGCTGTGCCTGGGATTGCTCCGACTCAGGTGTAGGACCTTGCACTTGGCATGGTTAAACTTCATGAGGTTGGCATCAGCCCACCTCATAAGCATGTCAAGGTCCCTCTGGATGGCATTCCTTCCCTCGAGTGTATCAACCGAACCACACAGCTTGGTGTCATCTGCAAACTTGCTGGGGGCGCACTCAATCCCACTGTCCATGTCACCAACAAAGAGATTGAACAATACTGGTCCCAATACCAATCCCTGAGAGACCCCACTTGTTACTGGTCTCCAGCTGGACATTGAGCCGTTGACCACAACCCTTTGCATGTGCCCGTCCAGCCAGTTCTTTATCCACCGAGTGGTTCACCTATCAAATTGATGTCTCTCCAATTTAGAGACAAGGATGTCATCAGTAAGTCCTACCTGCCTTCACAATCAAGTGATCCATCCAGTTCCTTCACTGAGACTCACTTTAAGTAGTACAGATTTTGTCACCTCATTGCAATAGCCTTCTTTCTAAGATAATATAGCTAGAGCTATACCTTTTTACCAACACACGCTTTTGTGTAGCATATCAAATGGAGTGATGAGATGGCTTTAATGAGGGAAGAGGGGAGTAAAATCTACTTCCCCATTACAGCACTTCTGTTACATGAAGATCTACTACAGCTGTGCAACCAGCCAGCTGCCTCCCTGGTCTTTTTATGGTGGTGGTGCCAGAGAGACTGATATATTAGCCTGGGAGGGGCCTGTATGAGATATACTGGGGCTATGGTGTTGGAAAGGGGCTAGTATATCAATGCATGTTTGTCTAAGTACTATGTGGGTTATTGTCTCTTAGTTGCTGTTTTGCATAGTACTGTTGCTGACAGAACAGCCTGGGATTTCTCAGGTAGGCCTTCAATGGGCTGTTTATCTGTGACTGGCAGCTTCTACCTGCTAGGGGAATAGCTAATTTTGGCAATATCAGCAGGTACTGCTTGTTACCTAAATAATCAAAGCAATATTTGACATGTTCTGGGTTGAACTAAATGTTCAGGCTAGAAACAAAATCTAACAGACAGACCATACTTAATGAAGGCTGATCTTAAGGTGGTGATTTTTCTCAAGGTGACTAAAATAATTCTTTACCTAATAGGAAGGAGAGGAGCATGTACCCTCTCTCTGCTCTTCAGAGATGGAAGCAAGTTGGATACTGCAGCTTGCAATAGGAGTAGTCTCCTGTTCCTCCCATAGTTTTTATGCCTTCTGTAGCCGCTGTTTGTGATCTGTTGTGCAGCACTAGCAAACAGGAAACAGTTTAGGAAACAGTTTAGCTCATCAGCTCAAGGTGGCAACAGGGAGGGAGTTTAGGGGATCAGAAAAGCCTGATGTTTCTATCCTGCAGGAGTCTTGAAAATATAGATTGTTATCCTGTCTGGGAGTTAAACCCTTTCTTCTCATGGTGCCATCCAGTGTCATTTAGGCTCTTTATGGTGCAATAGTCTCTCCAAAGAGCATGTATGTTTTGGTGACCCTTCTTTGCTGATATTACTGCGCAAGCATTGAGTAGTTATTTGAGCATGTGGCTAAAGCCTCAGCCCTTCTATGTTTGTGCTACGTAGAGGGAAGGCCTGCCATGCAATGAGGTTTTAGAAAGGGGACAGCTCCTTCTGCAGAACCATGGCAGCTACCTCCATGCCTTGTCCTTTCACATCTAATGTTTTCAGGACGAATATCTCTGTGTATATGTAGGAGGTAAGGCTTTCTCAAGTGTGAAGCTGTTTTGGCCTAGGGGCAGCAGAAGCCTGTGGCTATCTGGGAGAAACAACTGAGAATTTCTCCACCTCTTTGTCCAGAGGAGACTGAAATTCTTCAGCCTCACCTTTTTGGTTAAAATAGTTTGAGGCTAAAGCTCTGCTGCTTATGTAGTCCTCCCTCAGGGTGAACAATGGGATGGTAGAGAGGATTTGTTAGGTAGGTAATTTTGTCACAATTTGAGCAACCACCAGGAAAATCTTGTGTGATGATGAGGTGAAAAGACCATGGAGCCGAACTTTAGGATGGTCTTGATGTCACCTTGCATGCCATAATGTAACCTTAAGTTATAGTATGTGCTCAGAGCTTTGTGATTGCTCTCAGAAGATGGAATTTTCCTGCCCTAGTGCTGTGTGGGATTTGTTCCACAACTACATGGCTGGAGGACTAAATGTCACCCCCATTTCTGGGAATGGTGGGAAGGGGAGCATGAGAAGAATGTTGAAGAGATGTTCCCTAAACCACATAATAGAAACAATGGAAAAAGGAAGAGTAACAGCTGTAGCTATTATATCCTCTGTGTATGTTTCTGTGAGATTACCCAAAATTGCTGTGGGTACAGTGCCAGTATTCTTAGCTAAAGCTACTGCTGTGCATTTAAGTTATATAGCCCTTGTTGAGTGCTGTTGGGTCCTGTATCAGTGAATTTGCAGCACATCTCCCAGAAGAGAACTCTGAGAAATTCTGCTGAATGATTGGACCCCTACACCCCTCAAGCCTTCTACCTTTCATTTCATTATTCTGATAAGAGCTGTTCTATATGTACATTAGATAACATGAGGAAAATTATTCTAATAGCAGTGAATATTTATTCAAATGGTAGTGGTTGCGCAGCTGCAATTTGGAAGAGTTTGACCTATAACATTTACAAATGGGATCACAGTGATGACTTTGTGACATCTGCTCTGTCTTCTGTGAGATCTTTTGTGAGATGCTGCTATGTTTAGTGATGACAGGCACCCTTCCTCAGTGATTCTTGATGTGCCCATGTTATTCAGTTAGTAGTCAAGTTCTTCTGTTAGGAGAATGAAACTGAAATAATTAAAATTACCTAGAAGATCCTATATTGAATAGGGACTTTAACCATAGGAAAAAATTTAGAAAAAAATTTATTCTAAGGTGTCTGTGTATGGAGCATGCACCTTGCCTGAAAGGAAGGCAGATAATGCTTTCCAGTCTGTTCATTTTAGGATTGGGAAAATAAACCCTGCTGAGGTTGTATTACAAATGGGTTCTTGCAGAAGTTTATCATAGTCTTCGGTTTTCTTGTCTGTTAATGACAGAGGAGATCCAAATCCAACTTGCTTCTCAAAGCATGAAGATCTTAACCTATTTGAGAAGAAAGGCACTATTGTTAGAAGCAATTTACTGAATCCTTTAAACTGGATTGAGTTTGCTAGTTCAGAAAACCGCTATGATTGTGACCATAGAGCTTTTCTACTAATAGAATCTGAAAAGGATAAAGCACAGGATAAAAGAGGAAATTGTTCCTTAGTCTCTTAAGCTGCTAGGAAAATTCCTGAAGCTGAGCATTTTCAACACAAATTCTATTACTGCACTAAAACACACCAGCTGAAATGCTGTAATACAGTTTAAATAATTTACAGCTTCCCTGCGTACGCTAGGTCATAAAAATCCCAGGTGATGCCTGGCTCTTTGAAATAACAAATTGCAAAATAAAGGCAAAGAGAATTTATTATGAGTTATTAGAAGATTGACCAAATGTAGATGGGGATGCCTTTCTGCACTGAATCTACAGTTCAGAGAAGGTTTAACCCCTAAGTAAAATGTTGTATAATTCATTATGTTCAGGTCTGGTTTTCTGTAGCTGCAGTGTGTGTTGCTGACACTTATCCCTATTAAATATAATGTGTAGTCATTGGTTGGGCCAAAGCCCCTTGGACATTGATCTCACTTGTAGACTTCAAACTCCTAATTAAAACAATTTGATCCTTGAGTTACCAGGTGCTGAAAAAGGGATGCTTATTTATCTTTTGTTTATCCCAATTAATGTGTCCCCTGAACATAATGATCAATCTAGCTAATGACTTACACTTCAGGAATTCAAAGGAGTTTAAAACAGAAGCTGCAAATCTCTTGCTGTAACTGGTAGGTGCTAATGTTTCCATTGCGACAACAGTACCGCGTGGGGGAGATTGTCAGCCTGCTAGAGGGAAATAATGCTCTGGGCCTGTGCTTGTAAGTATTGTCGATCTAAATTATGTAATTTGCTAGGAAAAGCATATGCTAGTGTAACTTACAATGGCTTGGTAGAAACCAAAAACCAGAACTAAAACAAAACCTGAAATTAATCAGTTATTTGGGAAAATGCTTTCTGAGTGTATTAAATCCTTTCACTAGGACAAGTTATTTTCTCTAATGATAAACAGCCAAGAAGATCACTGATGTTTAGCTAGACATGGGACTCCTGAGTTTAGCAGGCAGCTGTGTAATGTATAAAAATCTTCAAGCAGGGCAGCACAAACAGTCTATTCCAGTTTGCAGTCCTGTTTTTTGCAGATGGAGCACTGGTTTTGGAAAAATTGTGTTTGGAGCCCACCAGTTGCAGACATAGCTGGGACTCCAATTCTCTGAGCCTCTGAGCCGCAGTAAAAGACCATAGAAATTTTTCTGCAGCCAGTTACTGTTAGTGCGAGTTCATCACTATCTTTATTCACTCAAAAGCAGTTAAGAGTGTCCTGTCTATGCCAGAGTGAAGAATCATTGCAGACATGCTTGGCTTTTCATAATGAATGCTTATCACCCTTAAAAGTAGAAAGAAAATTCCAAGCAGCCAGAGGTCAGAAAACTCAAAATCAACTACTTCCAGAAGCCTATATTTTATCTGTGTGTTTTCTCTTAAGATACAGCTGGGCTGACAAAGGGTCACCTGGTTTTCTTGGAAACAGTTGACATTTTCCCACTTATTTTGGTGTTGACTACAAGTGTTTAATCAAGCTCAAAGTGTTGCTTGCAGCTGGGAATCAAACATGGGTGAATTTTCCAGCTCCTGCTTAATGGAAACAAAGTTGCTCTCCCCTTTCTAACTCCGCATTTGGAGAAAGATTCTGATAATTGAGTTTATTGAATGTAAAACAATACCTCCCGTAGGCTCCAATAGTAAGCAATTTTTCTTTACTGGAGCTGAACAACAGTGTACCTAAGTCACTGAAATAATCTGTTTTTGTTTTTTTTTTATAGAAACCTGACTTTATATGCTCTTGTATTTAATAAAAGAATCACAGTAGTAAAGCTGATTTCCCATGTACTTCCTTGGTAATATGACCTTGATTCAGGTACCCTTTAACTGAAACAGCTCAATCTCCAACATGGGCAAATGGTTTGTACTAAAAAAAACCCAAAGCAAACAAGAAAAACCCCAAAATTAAAACAACCCAAAAGAACAACCAAACAAACCCCAACATGCTGATTTCACATGTAAGCTAATTCTGAAAAGGTAGATAAGTGTGCAGATGCACACATAAACAGGCTGATGTATCCAAATCCCCTGCTTAAACAAAAACACTGAAAGAGTCTTCCCAACTTGTGAAAACATTGAGTTTGCTGCTATAAAAGCAAACAAAACCGTATGATTGTGACTGGTGTTGCAGTGTGGATCACTCAGGCACTGGAGTTTATGGATGTTTGCAAGCAAGTACAGCTTAAGTAGTTTTTTTCTAATGAATAGTGTCACTGTTGATGTGGAGACTCTAGAAATCATATTTCTGTTCACCCTATTCGCATTTAGTGCTCAGATGACAGTAATACTTGGTTTTGATTTAAATACATAGTTTTGTCATATAAGATTGTCCAGCTGAGGCTGACAAATTCAGTTCATGTCTTTGTGAGGTTTTCTGGCTAGCATGATGTTAGGGATCTGTGATCTTTGGATATAGCTGTCTTACCCCTAGACACTTGTTTATCATGCTACTCTGGGGAAATCTATGGAAATGGTGTAAGCAACTGGGTAGGAGCAAATGGGCAGGATATTCTTACATTCGGAAAAGATGGAATACTGATTATTTGTGAAAAGTTATGTTGATAAAAAGGCTGGCATCTAGTAACTGCAAGTACTAACAGCCAGCATAAAGCTTCAGTTTTGCAGTTTAGTTCTTCAGTACTGCTTCCTGAAGAAGATGATCTGAAGCTGACTACGGTAATATGAAAACTCTTCAAGTGACTGAATTGTCACAGTGAAAGGGGAAAAGAAGACTTATTCTGCATATTCTCAATATTTCTGAATTGTCAACTTGGTTGGCTGTATATGCCACCTCTGAGAGAAAACATCTGTGGCTGGAGTCAGCAGACCTTTAACTTAATTTGAAAGCACTTTCTCAAACTTGGGATTCCCGGCCTAGACGCTAGGAAAGAAACCTCTTTCCCACAACTAGCTGCATAGTTGACATATTTTGGTTTGGATGCTGATTCTCCGGAGTGAGAAGATGAGTTCATTTTATTACTGGCTTAATTCTGTCTTATACAACCAGTTTCAGTGTATACATTTTAAAAATGCATACTTTCAAATTTGGAAAAATGTTTGGCTATTAGGGAAGGAAATATTAAGTATATACATATTCATAGATGGGTCAGTCCTGTTCTCATTCATACTGATGAGTAAGTCCGTCTGATAAACTGCCTTTCTTTTTAAAAGCTGAATCTTATTTGTGCTTTGAATTTTTCTAATTTCAGCTTTAAGTTATTGGAACTTTGCTTTTGCTGGAAGAAAGGTATTTTACTTGTTTAATAATTTCTGTAAAATTTGCTTACATTTCAAATGCTTTCAGAATAGATAAGTTCTGCTTTCTAATGTGTAAGTGATCAATGGCTTGTCCTATGGAAGGAAACGAGATTGTTGCTGTTAACATTAACAGAGTTCAGTCCCTCCCACAAATACTTGAGCAAGGAAACAGCTGAGGTTGATGGATAATCTTAATAGAAATAGAGTTCTAATTGATTTTGGAGCCATATCAATTTTTTCATGCTGGAAATTATTGGCTTCTCTCATAGATGTCCCTGTTGTTTAACTCTGTAATGAGTTGTTCAAATTATCACTTATTTGATGATATAGCAAATTAATGCTCACATCTAAGTCCTGAACAATGGAAATCATAATTTCAGTGGAACATCAAATTGGCTCTTGGCTGTTGACATGTTTATTTTCCATGTTTCTCTTATGTTCTAGACCAGCATTCGTTACTGTTCATGTTCCACAACTTAATTTACCAATTACCACAAAGCCTGTAAAATCCAAAGTAGGTGCTGATCTATTCACATGATAGATTAGTTAAAATCACAGCAAATTTTGAACTGCTACAATTTATATAGACAAGGGTCTGAATCAAAATCTTGGATCTAAAACACACCAAACATGAGGAGGATTTGGATTCAGATCTAAACTCTGTGGCTTGGGTTTTTCTTTAATCACATGGTGTTACAAACATCTATTTCATCTGTCTAAACTGTCCCAGCTGTGCAGAGTATTTCCTTGAACACATTGGACTTACTCCTGATTTACATCTGTGTAAAAGTAACTTTGTTAAAGTCAGTGCAACTGGTGCCAGTAGATGATGTGTGAGGAAAGATCTGTACTTGCCATATGATGTCTCTGTATGCTAATAATACAAAAATTTACATGTATTCTTTGCATTGGCTTTGGGAAAAATCAGTCTGAAAATCTTTGGGTGCACATGAGCATCATGCAGATACGCTAGCAAACATGAAATATAAAGGAGTTGGAATGGTAACTCTCTGCAGTGGTCATTCGAGATCTTTCTTTTAAGGTAGGCCTTGGTGCCAGTCCTGTATCCTCTGTGCTATCTTCCCCCCACCTCACTGGTTTCTTCCAGGTTCTGCTACCACCGCTGCCTTGTCACAGTTTCTATTAGCTGTGTCCTGCTGCCTCCTGTCAGGGCTGGGTTTGTCATTTTACTGGTTGCATCTCACCTTTAAGGCTATTACTTATCAGCTTTTAGGAACCAACATTATATAGGTATTTGAAGTAAAGAGAATATTACAGCTGGATTAAATGATTTTCACTCTAGCTTTTCCTATTGAATTATATAAAGGTTTCAGCTGAACTTGAGCTGCAAGGAAACCCAAGCTTCTCTTCAGGTTGGACAGAGCTTGCAAAAGTCCTGGGTTTTGTGTCTGACATTCTCCCTCCCTGTATGTCCATTATTCTTGCATGCATATCCAGTTCTGGATTGAACTGTGACTGTTCTTTGGTATTTCTTGTCCTGGCTAGAAGCAGGAACTCCTGGAAGCATTGCTGCAAAATCCTTTTGTTGAGTGTTCCTGTGTAGCTTTCCAGGCTTGCTGAATCTAATCTTTGTGTGTTTTCAGATTCACACTGGATGAAAATAAATTACCATTCCTTTACTTGTGACTTTATTGGGATGCAATTGCAATTTTTCTGTTTCATCAAAGGAGGGGGTGTGACTTATCTGTCCTACTGAAAGTGGTCTGACTTGCACCGTGTTATGCTAGCAAGGAGAAACTGCTTTACAGATTTTTATTTTTCCAAAGATGATATGTGGTCTCTGTACAACTGTAATTTCCCTGGAGGAGGATGGTCGGACTTCTCATTGGGGGTTGCTCATTCTTACCTCTTCTAGCCAACAGCAATATAAACCAGGGTAAATCAGGGGTAAGATGCGTGCAGTTACCAGTTCAGCATATACTTAGCATAAAAATATAATCCACTAAAGGAGCAAGAGAGAAAACAGTAAGGCCCATGAAACATCACGTTGCATACTATATCAGACAGAAGAAACTGGTACTTCAGATAGCTCTGGGCCCGTAATAACATAGAGTGCAAGAAGCTGATTAGATCTGTAAGCCCTTCTTCAGCTAAGTATTAAGTCTTGGCTAAGGAATATATAAATCTTGACCCCTCCTTTTAAGTTACCAGTCAAGTTTGTAACTTTGAGGCAGGCAAGGATGTGCAATCATAGGTGCCCTCCACTTGGGAACACCAGTGTTTCAGAGCTTGCAGATAGTGTGAATCCTTTAAGGAGCAGCAAGGATCTTCTTTTTGTGTACATAAAATAAATGACTAATTAAAGCCTTTTGAGAACATAAGCAAATTTTGTAGCAGTTATCAGTTGTTTTATCAATCTCTTAAGAGCAGCTTAAGCAGATACAGAAAAAGCAAGTCTGTTTTGGTTCTGGTTTGTAATATCCATGATACATCATATGTGATTCATCAGAGGTGGATCACATTCAAACCGATAACCTGTTTATGCTGTGCAAGAGCACAACTTTATATGAAAAGTGTTCAGCTTTCATAAATGGAGAACAGAACTGGGGAAAACTTAAAGGTAAAAGGCAACCTACAGAGTGATTGTTGAAACACAGCCCTAAAATTTTAAAGCTAGGCAGTTTTACAGTGGTTAGATAATGGTGTATATTCTGTCACACTGTCAACTAAGGAAATCCAAGTTAGGGCTTAAAGGTTTAAATTAGCAGACTGTTCATTGCTGAGAATCATGTTTCCCCCACACTTATCAGTTACTCTCTCTACTGGAATTTTATATATGCTTAACAGTAGATAACTTCTGGAATCCATCTCCTTTCTATTGGCGGCACCAGGTCACCTGCTCCTTTATCTGGAGTTCAAGATTCTGCTTAAAACATCAGGCTTGTCTGTGCTGCTTCTGCAGGAATTGTTAGATATAGTCTTAAAATTCATTGTTTAAATTTATTTGTAGAATTTTTCTCTATTTTAAGTAGTTCTCTGTTACTTCCAGAGTTTAAGTTTTAATATTTTCTGGGTGGATTTTACTATAGCCAAATACCAAAATTTTAGTTGGATTCTTGTGCAAGGTTCTGTCAGCCGTGCTGAGAAAGCTTGGAATATCTCTTGGTTGACATGATTTTTGGGCTTAGAAATAGGAAGAAGAAAGAATACTTAGTAATGGGCAGCAACACTTTATGAAGCTCTGTATGCAGTATAGCTACCATATGAAGAAAATTCTGCATCTGTCTGTTGTTTCCTTGGGTGTTCTATGCACGTGAAAACATGGTATTATGTTTGATTTCCATCTGTGCAAGGCTCTTAGGCTTTTGAGCTAGGGGGAAAGGAAATGTATGATAAATGGAGTTGGCTATGCCTCTTTGTATTTGCCTTTTCTCAAAGGCTGGGACTGGAACACTGTTGCAAGAAGCAAAGCTTTGACTGAACTTACTTAAGCAGTAAGAGTGATCTGTTCTTTATCATATTAATTTCAGCTGGCTCATGTCATTTCACCTCCCAAAACCAATGATGGTTGGTTAAGATTATATCCAAACCAGTCATAAGTTACCAATGAATCAGTAACAGAATATTTTGGGCTGGTATACAAAAACATCTCTTGCTCCATATTTAGTGAGCTTGGATTCTCTTGTGGTTCAACAATATTTTACAGAAACAAAACATTCTCAACTTCAGGCAGAGTGCAGAATCCTTAAACTTTTAGTGCAAGGAGGGCTAAAAGCCAATTTACAGCTTCATTCCTCTTGGACAAGCTAACAGATATATATCTTGCTTAGTCTGTGTTCAGAATTTTCCGCTGTCACTTATTTTGATTATCTGATAGATGCTGTGATATTAAAAGCATGGTATGCAGCAGATAAATCATGGTATCAACTCCTTGTCGTGCTAATCCTCTCTGCTTTTCCAAATAGGAGAAGGAAAGATTGAAGTGTTTGGGTATGGAAGCCATGATAAGGAACATATCCTTCGTGGTTGGAGTATTTTTATTTTTCTCTGGTAGACCTGTAATTTGTTTGAAACATTGCTGTTGAGAAGCACTATGGTATAGCTTTTAGAGAAATTATTGGTAAGAAACAATGTTTAGAAAAACCTTGAAAAATATCCTTTGCCTTAACAGTATCAATTTGCTTTAGAAATATTAATGTATCTTATCTATTCTGTGTTTTGTTGCATATGTCAACAATGCTGTCATTGTTTCTATGTGTCTGACAGCTGCATCAAAGAAGTATCTATCTGAAAAATTGAAGTTTTCTTAAAACCAAAAGCCCCATAACTAAATAAAACACTCTGCTAAGCTGTCATAGAAAACCCAAGTAATCCATGGTCAGCAATAAGTAAAACCAAGAGAGCTAAAGTGAAGGTCAAATCTGTGGCCTTGTTCAGAGCATGATCTTTTGGCTTTAGTATTTTACTTAATATTTTGCTCTTATATTGTATTTTTCATTCATGGTTTATGAATTGCTTTACAAAGACAAGTAGTAATAGTCTTATTTTTCAGGTGAGGACTAAAGAAGCACCAAGAGACAAAATGGCTTGTCTGTTTAGTAAGTTCATTATAGCTATAAAGGCTTCTGATTCCAAATATTGCCTTAATTTTTAGGTATTTTTGGTTCTTTTAAGGAAGGTATATTACAGGCATATATCCCTTGCAAACTAAATGTATTGTTCGCCTCCTTCTTAGAGGAGATACTGGATACTTCTAGGCTCAGAAGTGGAGGAGAACTGTGTGAGACTTCAAATTGGGAACTTGCCCTGGAAGAGCTAAAAGCCCAATCAGTACCACACTGTTTCTCAAAAGTTGAGAATTAATGGCATGCTGAGCCAAAACAGCTCAGCCCATGGTTTTCCCTTGGAACACCGTTCTAGATGCCATTAAAAATGACCTTTAGTGAAGATTTTTGTTTTAATGGAAACAAAGAAAGTCATAATTTAGTTTACAAAACATCCTCAAATGCTTTTAACAAGAGAATCCACGTGCCAGTTTTGAAGGATTCATACAGCTTGTCTTGCTCTGTCCTTGCTTTGTAAATAGCCGGGCCTGTTTCAGCCATGACTAAATCTTTGTAGGAAAGAACGTTTGGAAAGATGACACATGTGGTTAAAAAACAGGAATTAGTTTCTGGAGTTTAATTCCCAGCATTGCCACAGACTTCCTCTGTGACTTCGGACAAGCCACCACATCTCTGTGACTAAATTCACTGGCTGTAAACTGATGCTAGTGGAATTTCTCCTCTTTAGAGGCAAGTTGTGAGGAGGACATACATTTGGCTATTAACTGCAGCTGTTGAGGACTTAGATTTTTAACTTTCTAAAATGTGTGAATCCAAAATAATTATTTAAAGGTGTAGCCATTTTTTATGGATTGTCACAATAATGGGAAAATGCCACAAAGTAATTGGAGTAATTTGCCTGTGGTACTTTGGCACCTCTTTCTGTCAGACAGTTTTGCAGCTGAGCATACTTTCCTACTTGAGAAGCTGAGTTCAAGGCAGTGACAGCAAACCCATGGCAAATGTGTCAGAATTGGCTATTGATGCTGCTCTGAAGAAGTTCTAGCTTTAGGTGTGATGTAGATTACAGTAGTGATGGACTTTGGGGAGCTTTAATAAATCAGGAAGGCCTGACCCTCAGGTGCTGAAAGAGTTGGTTAGGGATATCAGCCTAGTGGATGACATCCAAAAGGTCAAGTGGCAGACTGTGCAATGACAGAAGTCAGGTCCAGGTATCAAAGGCAACCTGTGCTAGATTTGACTGGGGACAGATTTTTTAGGTCCCCAAGCCTGCGTCTCAACTAGAAGGCTTCTTCAGTAGTAAGTAGCAATACTGAATTTACATAAAACCCTTGCTCTTTTGGTTTCTGAGCAGTTAAACAGTGAGCTACATCTGCCAAGGAGCCTGAAAAATCATCTTGTTCATCTAGGCCAAGCCATATTCATGGTTGAATGTTTAGACTGACATTTGTCATATTTATACTGATTGCTTTCTAATGTGATCAAGCATTATCTACAGAGAGATTCCATCACCTGTGATGGGCAGCTTGTTTATAATTCTGCTTAGGTGCTTGGCCAGCCTCTCCCTGTGGGGAAGAGAAGTGAATGAGCAGTTGCCCTTCGACCAGTCGCCTAATCATCCTTTTCCTTGGGCAGCGAAGCAAGGGGAGGTGAGAATGCTTCAGCATCTTCTGTGATACTACTCTTCCTCCTGTCTGTGAGGCAGAGGGCAGGGAGCAATGTTCGGGCTTCTTTAACAATGGCTTCAGTATCACTTTTCTTCCTCTAGGCCACTACACACAACAGAGAAACAAAGCTGTGCCTACAGTTGCTCTGCTTGAGCTTACAAGCACCAAAAGACAAAATATGATTTGCAAAAGCTGGGTTGCAGCCTTCAAGAAAGGCAACTTGTACACAGGGAAGGAAAAGAAAATGGAATTGTTTGGGTGGGTATATCTGTTAAAAAGGGGATGGGCTGTGTTAAATATTCTTCCAAATGCTGTAATCCGTGCAAAAATCAGTGAACAATTTTCCACAATGAAGTAGGAAAACATTTTGTAGGTGCCACCCTGTCCATATTTTGTTGGTCATTTCTACTGCATGTAAACAGTATCTGTAACATGGAGTAATTACATGCTTCCAACAAAAATAAAGTGAGAGTATAAGATTCTCTGATTTTTTTTTAGTGTGATTAGAAGCCACAAATATAAAATATTGTGTCAGAGACTTTGGACTCCAGAAATCTTTACTCTTCGGCTGTAGAAATACGATGTTTAGATAAGTTCCTGGTAAGAGCTGGAACTTGCTGGGATTCAATTTTTTCACTTTGTGAGGAACAAGAAAGTCTGATTAAAATGAAATACCTGTTCTTTAGAGCTGTTTTTTCTTTAAATCTGTTGTATTTTCAAAGTATTTAGGAAAGTTTTACCACTGAACAGAGTGTCTAGGTTTCCGCAGGTGTGTAGAATTTGTTTTGTTTGCATCTCATTTCAAAAAAAACCCTCAAAATCAGTGATGTAGATGATTTTTATCCAAGGATTCAAATTGACTGACATAATCTTCTTCGTGCTCTCAGCTCTACTGTATTTAGAAACAACGTCGGTGTTTTTTTACTTCTGGAGTGAAGTATTCTTTTCCGTTGTTGATTCTTCATCCACAGTACAGTACATGGAACTGTCAATACAGCTTCTTTGGGGATTTTTTTTTTTTTGACACGGCACATACTATGGTGGGGCCTTTGCTTATGAAGTCAGATGGAAACTGCAAATTCTCCATCAGGTCTTTTATCCCTAACAATTCCTCTTGCTATCAAGAAATCTCACACATAATGGTCCACAGTGGAAAGCTACTAACGTTGTACTGCTAGCATGATTATTCTTTAACATTCCCTGGTATTTCTGGGTGATCTTTTAGGACAGATTTAAAAGCTACTGGACAGCTGGTGTGTAGAAGGCAAAGAACAGCAAGGTAAATATGCTCTACAAAGAAGGCAGAGGCCACTCAAAACATGACACAGAACTTGGAAAAACTTCTTTTTTATTTTGGTAAATTGCCTGCTTTGGATCATGATTTGTTGGCCTCTCCCATCTACTTCTAGATAAACATGAAAAATTTTGTTTTTCAGATTTTAAGGATTTTTTTTGTAAATGTCTTCATAATAATTAGAAATAAATGGCTTCCTAGTGACATTTTTTCCTTGGAAAACAATGGTTTAAATTAACGAAAAAATGCTTTTGCCCAGCATATAAACAAGCGTATTAGAGTTCAAAAAAATCCCAAAGTTGGCGGAAGTAGAACTGCCAGTGGTTTGAGAAAACCACAAGCAGGTTCTTGTGTCCCAATGGAAAGTGTTTGTTTTTTGTTTTTTGGTTTTTTTCTTTTTTCTGGCTGGCTTGTTAAATCCTGCATGTTCCAAACGTGTACTGTTTAGCTGTTTGTTTTTAGCATGATTTCTGCTTTTAAAGATGACAGTATTTAAACCTACCAACATGTTGTTTTAAGATCAGCAGTTTAACAAGAGTAAAATCTGCCTCCCAGACTCAGCTGCTTGCCTTCCTTCCTAGATACTTTGTTCTGAAGAAGCTGATGGCAGTGATAAATGTAAGAGAGTTAGAGCTCTGCAGTTATTGTCAGCAAGTTAGCTTTATGGGTTGGGGATTAGACCTTTGATGTCTTATCAAGTTTCTGCCCTGCATGAATCAGTTGCTTACTTGATTTAAATTATAAAAAGAAATGCTCCATTGTGATACTGTCTCATACTGTGTCTTCGTCATTTGAGATGCCCTCAGTGTTCTTCAGTTCCCCAGAAAGGGAAGGCAACCAGCCATATGGAGAGTGGCCAGTTGCCTGCTGATCATGATAGGCAGTAGAGTTGCATAGAAACTCAGGTATAGAAAAGCCCTGTTCAGTAAGCCTTTCTGTCACCCCACAAAGGGAGATTGTTCCCCAAAAATCTGTAATACAACATCCAATACTGTTTGACTTTAGCTTTTGAGGGGGTCTCCCTATTCCTTTAATAAATTACTTACTTTTCATTGAGGTAAGAGCTTCTTTATGAAGTTGTCTTTATAACACCCCCCAGTGTAATTGATGCTGGACTGGTATGGAGAGCTGGTGGCTGCTTGGACATGTGGTGAAAAGAGCAGAGGTGAGCTGAGAAGGGGCTCTCCCTTTCATGATTCCAGAGAACAGTGAGGATGGCAATACCTTACCCTGGAGACAACTGAGAGCATCTAGAAGCTCATTTTCCAGGTTTCGCATGTGTTATGTGCTGTACCAGTGGGTGAAGACATTTCTGGCCTTTGTGACAAAGGTCCAGCCTAATGCATCTTATTTTGAGTTATACATCATTGCTCTTAGTTTTATTGTTTTAAGCTACCTCAGGCACTTTAAGGGTATGTGTTGCTATTCTTTAATCCTAAAATAGATATAGAAACGTTGATCTGGATTAGATTTTATTTGTATTTTAAAACAGCATTTCAACATTTTAGAAGCCAAAATATTTTTCATGTAAGCAGCCTCTGAACAAGATTAAAAAGTAAAATGTATCTGTTCCCAGATCACAGCTGTGGTTATTAAAGGCACCAACCAGACAGATTAGCTGCATGTGAGGAAACTGGCTAACAGGATAGTTGTGCTAGCCCACTTGTACTCTGAAAGTTGGGTCAGTACTCATGAAAAGCTTAAGTAAACTAAAGGATAATTCAATACATAGACAATGCATCCCACTGTTTCTCTGTTTATTTTCTCCCTGTGTGACTTCTGGCAACTGAGAAGAAACACTATAAATGACAACAACCCGCCAAAGAAAAGATTGTGAATAACAATACCACAAGAATGAAGGGCATAAAGTTACCAGTGACTTGTGAAAAATGCAGAACATTGGACACGTGACATGTCTAGGAACTAGTAGATTGTAGTATATGCAGAACAGAGCACTTTCAGATCAGAAACTTTTTCAATTTGATTTTCAATATAAATTTATGGTAGATTATTTTGTACATACATGCAAAGGACACCACCTTCCTAATAAGAGTTGTCCTTTTTTGTTTTCTTCACCACATTTTTAGCAGTGCTGCTTTCAGCACTCTGTTTCGGAATGTCATGTTTTACATCCCAATCTGCAGTTTTATGTTCAGGCAACACATACAGCAAGCTGATACCCAAAGTTTGGACACCATTGAAGTTTTTTGACAATAGAAAATGCGAAAAACCCCAGCTATTCAACTAAAGTTCAAAATAATTATAATAAAAATCACAGGAACTTTTTTTTTAATCCCTGAAAAACCAGGTAAACTTTTTTTATGAGGGGGAAAAAAAGTTGCAATTTATTTGTCCTTGCTGTGGCACAATTTTATTACTTCTATATATCTACAGTATTAAATGTGTGGGCTGTTTTCATCTATAGTGAATTTGTTAGGTTCAGTTTGCAAAAATTTTTAGTTTTAGTGTCATTGATAGTCTTTATTATGTCTTGAAGGTTAAGACCATTAGTTCATTTTTAGCTATATGGGGTAATGCCAACAAGTTTTTGATACATGGTTTTTGATGCTTAGACTTTGCAGTTTCTGGCATGACTCATTTAGAGTGAGTGTTTTGTGCTTCCAAAGATTATCTTGTAGAAGCATTCAAATGAATCAGTGAAAGCTCCTTCTGAAAGCATGGTTCTCCAGGGCTGAGCGCTACTCAGTAGGACCCCAGACCTGCTCCTATTGAAGTCTGTGTATTTACCTTAGTAGGTATGGAACCAGATCCTAGAATTAAGCTATTCAAGAAAATAGCCCTTCAAGAGGTATGACTGCACTTCAATGAAGCAATGTCTCAGTGGGCATTAGAGACAGCTCTCCTGTGTGCCTCTGCAGATGCACAGGCACTTACTGAAGACCTTTGATAAGATTATTTTTGAAACCTAGGCCCGGCTTCTGTTTTTGTTGTTTGGAACCTGACGCTTAGAATGTTTCTTTCTCTTTGTTTTCCTTTGATATTATGGGCTGGGTTAATCTCATAGGACTTCAACGATTTGCTGGAGAGCTATTGACTCTCCAGTTCATAATGTGGAAGAGACATTACTAGGATGCAATCCATCTTCTCCTAAGTCAAGTGAATCTTGCCCTAAAGGTGCCAGTTTCTAGTTTCTCTAATCTGTGCAGCTAGCCCCACATTATGAAATCATGATCATGGCTTGCTGCCCTGGAGAGTGCTGCAGTATTGTGGCTGGAATATTTACTATTTTGTGTGAACAGGCGCAAATAAACTTTCAAGAGCAAATGTTAATTTTCAAATGACAGAGATAACCTCACTGAAGTCAGTAGACTGCTCACTTGTCTGCTAGTGAAATATGAGGGGACGATTCTGATTTACACCAAGAACATTCATCATTGAGAAGAGGCACAGAAATGTTTTGAGGTTCTTGTAAGTGCGAACTACCTTGCCCACTACAGTAGTGGGAGTGGGCACATTCTAGCTCATCAGTATACTATTTGATTAATCCTCTGTGTGATGTCTTTCTGTATAAATGCTTCCATGCAAACTTAACTTTAATAGTGATGTCTGGTATGTCTGGACAAGGGAGGAGGTTACAGTTTAAAGGAAATGGCTCTGGGTTTGTCCTGGTACAGTCATGAAAGGCTGTTTTGCTTTAGTGAGGCAGCACAAGGTGAACTAATCTGTTAAAGACAGGTCAAGTACACTAGATATGCAGGGTTTTCATTTTTAAATGTATCTTTTGATACTGTCCTAAATAAGCCATTAACAAGGATAAGGAGAAATTAGGTTTTCCATATATTTCAGCACTACAGCTGAATGCTTTTCATGGCATTGGGATGAGAATAGGGTTTGTTGTACAAATGTACCTTCTGCTTCATTCCTTGGCAGAAGAGTGATGAAATAAATACTGAAAAAAATGAGTGGTGTTTTAATAGAGCTCTTTAACTGAGACAGATTAGTTGGTTAGAGTACTCTAAGGCAGACTGTAACATGTTGATATTTGAACATCATTGCCTTTGAAATATGCATGGGAATATGGCTTTACAAATTATATCTGGCATCAGTGGATATGTATACACAATGGTGTGTGTTTGTGCATATATACACATTAATATATGTATGCATACACATGTGTTACTATTGTCCAACTCGTTTGCCCATTGTAGACAAGCCTGGAGGGAACAAAATATTCCTAGCTTGAAGATTTTCACATCTGCACTTCAGGCAGCTATCGGACAGAAGGAGCATGCCTACATAAATCATTGTAAATCAGCACATTTTTCAACAGCACGAAGCCCTAAGCACAGAGCCACTTTGGAGCGCACTTCTCTGTAGTTTGTTCACAGACCTCCCATGCCAGCAGCAGGGAAGTCGGACCATTCTGTTCAACATCTTACAGTAACCAGATACAGGATAAAGAAATTGCCTTTCAAAGCTGTAGTCTGCACTGGGCTTTTCCAAGCAAAACAGTGATGTCTAGCATCCGTCTTTTCTCTTCTGCCTGTTTTTCAGGACTTTTTGGCCCTTAGCCCCCCAGGATGAGTTGTTACTCTCCTGTTCTGCAAGCAGGCTTTAGCTTATTTAATTTTAGATTCCGAAGCAGTAGCTTTCACGAGTTACAAGAGATCCACAAAAAATAACAGAATAAAAGCCTGTTGTCAGTATGTTTAAATATCTAGTTTCAGTGGAGGATATGTAGCACTGAAAGGAAAACTGAAAGGGTCTATAAATTGAAGAAAGGTTGAAAACTTCAAACAATCCAAATCCATAAGCTTGAATGTTTTTCTTTTCCTAGTGCACAGACTCCAATCTGATCTTACAAAGTAGGATGGCCTTTCTCTCCACAGAAGAGAAGCAGTTTATGGGTCTTCAGCTATAGTAGGAAAAGTTGTATTAGGGCAAAGTAAAAATAGGCTTAGCATCGTTATGAGCTATGTGTGCAGCCTGTTTGCTAAGGATGTCTCTGCAGGACTGCAAGGAAACTTTCCTAGTTTTAAACTGGCCCAAATTAAAAAAAAAAAAGTAATAAAGGAAGAGATTGGGGATCACTCCTATACCTTGCTCAGATTAATCAGACAGTGGCTTCTGACCAAAGACAATCCACAGCTGTGCACTGCATTGTGAAATGTAGAGCAAAGCATTTCCCATTACTGTTTAAAAGGCTGTGAGCCAGATTCAATAATTAATCTTTATGCCTCAGCCTAAGTACATCTGTTGTCAGCTTTTCCTCCAATGAAGTGAGATGCCCCTGTTCCCCATGACCAAACTGTGACACTGATCTCAACTCTTCTGCTTTCTTGCACTGGCAGTTTGGCTTGTATATGTATGCAGTTGTTGATTGTCTAGCTCTGCACCATTTTTCTCCCAGTATACTCTCTGGTCTGCTTAGGTGGAAGGAGAGTTGCTTTGCACTATAGATGATGAAATCACATATTTGGGCAAATGTGTATGTGACTTTTCTGAAGACCTTTTCTGCTCTAGTGGTCATATGGTGGCAGGATGTAGGCCAGAGGGAATGACCCTGAATCCCTGCATAAGAGTGGATAGTGTAAAGTGAAGCGAATATGTGTGTTATGCTGTATTAGTGAAGAAGTTAATGATCATATTATCTTGGTATATGGTTTAATAGCACAGTAAAGAAACCATTGAATACCTGCTCTTGAGATACTGGGAAAACTCTCTCGCATCGTGACTGTCCACAGCCCAGATGTGGGACCAGGGACAAAAATGAAGCCGAAAGATAAAACAGAGCAGAGAACAGAAAACAGTAGAAATAATTTTCTCCAGTATAAGCAATGTTTCAGGTATTTGCTACTTCACATTGACAATTCTAGTGTCACCAAACTCCAGTAACAGAGGTATGAAAGATCACTGAGGCAGCCTGTGATATAGAGGGACACAGTTCAACCAGTATCAAGAGTCTTTGTTGTGTAAGACAGTTAAAGAAAATCCTGTAATTCCATGATGCCTGAAAAACATGACAGTAAATAATATTTTATCGATGCTTGTATCTGTCAAGCGGGTGCATGCAGCTTATAGTGACTTTAGTTTTATTAACTGAGGTAAACTTAATAATAAAGAATTTTTCAGATAAAGTTCCATTTTTCTTTCTTCTCAGAAGTAGTAAGTGAGAATTTAAAGCAGCACCTAGTATGGAATAGTAGGCCTCTTGGAAATTGGGTGTTTTAAAAGTATAATGCCCTGGAAAAGCTGACATAAATTGGAATCTGTAAAAATTTTTTATTATATTAAAATGCAAAGCAGAAGATAAAGCAATTCCAGTTGAGCAGTTTTGCCTGCTAATCTGTAGCATAAGCTTCAATTTGTAGTTGAAAACAATTTTCTGAAACTTGACTAGGCTGGTTTCTGTGTTATTAGGGGCAGGAACACCTCTTTGTTAAGAGTGGTTTGCTTTTTAATAGGGTTTAGCCATAATTGTCCGGTTTTTGGTGGTGGTTCAAAATAGTTCCACCTCAGTTTGGTCAATTTTTGTTGGCTCAATATCACTTGCTACTAGCATTCAACAGAAATGCCGCTTTAAGCTTGCCTTTCAGTGAATCACATGTTTGTACAATAGCAGACTTGTTTCTTAAACGAGCTTAAAGACAGAAATAGATGAGCCTTTTTCAGGGTGAGTCACCTTCTGGTCCATCTAGAGCTACCTTTCTCTCTAAACTGTCCTATTTTAATCAAAAGGAGTATTTTCACAGGGAATTACAGCTCTGAGATATGCATCAGTATCATCGTAGTGTCACTGACTTGGCTTGCTCCTGTTTAAGGATTGTGTGAGAAATCCCTTAGCCCTAGCTTGTTTCAGCATTTTTGTTAGTTTTGACATTTATCAATTCCTTTGGCTACATACTTTCTATCTTTATTTTATAAATGCATTTGCTAGTCAATCTTGTATGCTGTCTTTTCTTGCAGTTTCTTGTCTTTTTGCCCTTCCTGCTCTTAAATTCCTCAGTTACACTAGGTTGGTGGAAATTGTTTAAATGTGCAACCCAAATTCTCCAGTGTGGTTTGGCTAACCAACAAGCTATTTAAGTGGTTTTGTCTCCTGGGTATGTCTTCATCCTCTGCTTTTCCAGGTTGCTTGAATATCCTTGAACCCATAATTTACCCTAATCTCCTCTAAGGCTTTGAAATAATAAAATACTTAAATAAAACTCTTTGGATAGATGCCCTTTAAAATATAGCTTTATCTGTGAACTATCACACTCTCAAGAGAGTGGATTTTGTTCCTCAGATGATTAAGGGGATTTGCTGCCTGCTGTGTTACTGTGGTTTGTCTACTGTGAGCAGGCATACCCATCTTAACTCAAGCAACAACTCGACAGAGAAAAGATGAAGAAAGTCTGTGAGAAAGAATGGGACAAAGGGTAGGCTGTTGCTCTGTGTGATTCTCCCTGCACCCCATGCCTGATTCTCCCCGCACCCCATGCCTAGGTTGAGTTCTCTGATCAACCACGTGATTTTCTGTGGGTCATGAAGCCTTCCTGTACTTTTGAAAATAATTCCCTGCTCAACAGAGATGTTGCTGAGGATAAATTAAGGGTGGTAAAGTGCCTAGCCATTACACAGCAGTAGTCTCATACATGCAGAAAGGCTGTACTCATATCTTTACTTCACAAGATAGGAAGAGGGAGATTATTTGACGTGCCATCGCTAAAGCCACAGGGCATATCTGTGGCAGAACAGGGGACTGGGTCCGGTTTCGTTGCCGGAGGCCCCACATGGTCTATTTTTCCTTGAAAAGTACTTTTCATAGTCTAAACCCAACTCCTGCAGATGCCTCCAAAACAAGAAAGGGAAGCTTGAAGGACCTCACTTGGAGGACCTCCCACACTGCAGCTCATCAGGGTACCCTACCTAGCATGCCCTGGAGACCAACATAATGTCAAGATTGGTCGCAGTTATTGAAGCTTGTCTTCCCTGTTGCTCATTTTGCAGGTAAAGGGAGGTGACATAAGTTTTGTTCTCTTCTCACTTGGATCAGTTAATTATTAACTTCTGTTAGGAAAAACAACCTGAAAAATAGCTCCAAAATGGGAAAAAGAATGTCTCTTTTGCAGCTGTATAACGACATGCCAGGATGAAAGTCTTGGGGTTTGGGTGTGTCCTGAGTTCAGCAGTAGCAGTCATTTTTCTCCTTCTTAGTAGCTGGTGCAGTGCTGTGTTTTTGACTTTCG
>WYDI02017241.1:0-10112 GCA_009867235.2 Psittacus erithacus
GGTGGTGAGCGGTTGTATTCTCTTCCCTTGTTATTTCCCTTATCATTATTATTTTTGGTGGTAGCAGCAGTGGTTTGTGTTATACCTTAGTTACTGGACTCAGTGCTTATCTCAACCCATGGGAGTTACATTTTTTCGATTCTCCTCCCCATCCCTCTGGGAGGGAACGGGCCGGAGGGGAGAGGGGGAGGGATGGGACAGTGATGGGGGGAAGGGAGGGGAGTGAGAGAGAGGCTGCGTAGCTGACTGAGCTTAAACCACAACACTGACTGTTACCTCCTGTTACAGCAGCACTGGGTTTGGCCAGTATAGTACAAGGGAAAGGTCAGATATTCATGTGATACAGTCTGAACATGCTGTGGATTAAGCATTCAGTTTTATTTTACAGACACCCAAGATTCAGCTTTGAGCTGGTTTTATATCATCCACAGATCACACACTGTTTCATATGCTAAAAAGAAACAGCAGATTTTAGGTTGCTATTCCTCAGAACTATTTGGCTTCTCAAGCGTTTCAGGTATCGTGTTGGTGCAGACAAGACCTGCTACAAAACATGGTCCCAATTCCACTACATTATTGTTCCGCTCACCTGGCTTTCTCAGAGATTTTCATCTATCTAGGTCTAGGTATATTGCGAACTGCAGTCTGGTCCACATTTAGTCACAAATGAAAATAAGTCTGATGCAGTCTCAGCATGGTAAAATTATTCTCTATTCCTGCTGAATCAACACAAAATTTCCAGGAACTTTTGCTGATGAAGAATGTATTTTAAGCTAAAACCAATGTAACGGCACCCCTGTACGTACAGATTTCAATCACCATCAAGCAAAGAAAACCAACCAATGAACTTGTGAGAACTTTACAACAACACGACAAGCTGTTGTAACAACACTAATACAGCAGTCTAACGCAGCTCTTTGTCAGTGAACAGCAGCTTTGTACCTCAAAAAACCCTGAAAACAGATCCAAACTGTAGGACTATTTGCTCATGTTTACATGAAACTTTTTAATACTCTTGAGGCAGGTGCTAAAGGGAGACATTACTATGCCCTCTCATACACTGTGATTCAGTTCATGCTCTAACTCAGCCAGTAACAGGCTCATTGGAAATAGCAAGTCTGATTCTTGTTGTTAATAAAGCTAAAGATGGAAGAATTGCTCACATAAAAGCTTTTTGAGGCAATTAAGAAATGGTCCACAGTGGTAAATGTTGTACTACTTCATAACTAACTCAAACCTCCAGTCAAACAGTGAACATGGAAACAGCATGACAGTTCCTATTATTCTGCAACCAAGCATAGTAGTATTGATTCTCAGTCCTCTGAGTGCTTGTACAGATTACGGCTATCCAGGCAGACACCAGTAACTCACCTGGTCCCAGTGTTTAACTATTGTGTCATTCTATTTGGCTAACAAAATCTTTTTATTCACTAATGAGGTTTAACAACTTAACACTTACTATTGCCAAAATGAAACACAACCTTATCAAAAAAAACATTCTCATCTGAATTTCTCTCAATTCAAAGTTCATGCTGCTGACCTTTAAAAGCCCAGGGTTTTAGTACCATAATAACACTCCCTGCGGAATGTCGTGCTCCCTACATTAAATCCAAATTGTTCAAACCTTTAGTTTCTCGTTAATCTCATACTGCAATCGTGGAACACTGGAAAACACAATTTGATTATGATATTTTTAGCACTGAAAATTTTAACCCTCGTCTCTTTTTGCAATGAACAGTATGAGCCAGAGTGATAGAATTTATTGTTTGCCAAAGGCATGCTCCAAAAGTCATGGCATACTCTTTGCCAAAGACCATCACCTTGTGGTGAAATGCATCTTTCCCCCTACTCCCATGACAACTATCTTCCATATCAACCCAGGATATTATTTGGCAATATGAACTGGTGTGACTACATAGTAACATGATGAAATTGTACTTATGATGCTAGAATTCTGCTCCTCTCTGCCCTCTCATAAACATCCACAACGTTGTACTAGTAAGAACAGAATTCTGGCATTACTTTCTCTGAAGAAAGCCCAGAACATCTGGTGTTGTCTCACCAAAAGTGTGCTTACAGCACTTTACATGCTGCTACCACCAGTTCCATTCAGCTTGTTATAGCAAAAATAAGAATTCTCTCCCTTCCCCCTCTTATCATAGTACTATCGTTTTTCTAATACCAGGTCATACAGATCTGCCCTGTGTGTGGTTAGGTCAGGCTGGGGAAGATGTAAAAGTCTGGAGGAATGTTTTCTTACGTATTCTGATTCTGGAGCAGAGGTGACAAAGTCTTGAGGAAAATCCTGCTCCAGCAGGGTATGTTGCTGAAATTTAGTATTTCTTATTTCAGTGGAAGGGAGACCCAAAATCTTTTAATTTCTTAAAGGTAAGAGAATCAGGAGTTCAAACCACAAATAAACCTACCTGAAATTAATTAAAATTTTAAAAAGATGAGATGCCATCTTAGCTGAAATTGATAAACAAACACTAATGTTGCAAATGTTCTCCCTATTAGTAAATGCGACACTTTAGAGGAACATGTATTAATTTTACATTTTTGAGCACTGCTGTGGGCCACATGTCTTTTTCAGATTTCCACTGCGATGCAAAGCACTGGGGACCTCATAAGCAAAATGGAACAAACTGTAGTTTGTGTGTACATCAATTTCAATATATATTATCAATATTAAAGATCCATTTTATTACCTTAAGAACTGTGTTCTTCTAGGATTATTGCTTTGCCATTTATGCTACTTGATTCTGAGGGATATTTTTCACCATGTGAGTCACAAACTTCATTATCACAGCCCTTGACTACAAACTCTTCATCTCATGTAACAGTGCAGTATAAAATGACAACTTTCTCATTTATACTGTCCATTTAATGTCTATGTATTACTGTCATGTGTAGGCACTTCGACACTGATATTTCATTGGAACTGCAATCTCTTCAGGGACAGAAAAACTCCACCTGATTTTCCCTATGCTTTGTATTGACGTAAAGTCTGACTTACAGACTGAGGTTGTAATCATTCTTTGCAGATTCTTCTACTTTGTGACCTTTCATTTCACACTGCAGCAAACCTGGAAGTGCACCATAGCTCTTTATTCCCACCCCTGGAAATACTGTAATAGTCTGATTTCAACAGAGGGCCTACTTAATAGCTGAATTAGAGCTTCATGGTATCTTCCACCTATGGGATGATTCTGTCCATCTTCTCCCTTGTTCTTGGCTCCTGCTCCCATTGTTTCATGCATTGCAGTGTCACCAAAATTACTTTGCTGAGGAAACTCTACGAAGCTAAAAAAGGCTCTTAATTCATGATATAGTGCTTTCATCAACCCCTGCCAAAGGCCAGCCACAAGCAGTACATCAGCTGGAGAGACCAGAAACCCCTGCAACAGATTTAATTCAACTCTTAGCTTTGATGCATAGTACTAATCTCTGCTTAGAATCCACAAACTTCTTTTACTTCTTTGTTTTTTCTATCAATACAAAGGAAACACCAGGTACAGGCCTCGAAGAGAAGCTGTGAATAAAGCTACATTTTAAATTTTCTGCAAGAAAATCTATGTTAGGGACATTAACGCCATTTGGCTTCTCTTCCTTTAATTACACAATACATTTCCTCTCTAAAAGACCAACATGTAGCACTGGCAGGCAAGGATGTGGATGATAATGGACAAAATTCTGCTACACCGTATATCCTTTATCTTTTCATCTAAGTACAGAGAGTACTGTTTGGTTAATGCTGAGAAAATTGTCAAAATGTGTAATTCATATGTCTTCAGTTTATATTCTCTGATCTATTCATATTGTTTATAATAATGTCAAGAGACTCTTCCAGAAGAAAAAAATCAAAGATCTTCAAAGCAATTCATTAACTGAAATCCACAATAGCAAGATTTTATATTACCTATATAGCTTTCTCTGCTCATTCACACAGTGAAATCAAACACTAGCCACACAAGCAGTTTAGAAATACCAGATTTCATAATGATTCTTCCGTTATAAGCAGGTTATTTACATAATGAGCTACTACTCAATAAAAATTCCATGATTTAAAATTTCATAAAAAGGCAAATCAGTGATGCACATCTGAAGCAAGCCCAGAATAAGTTAATTGTGTGTGCATGCCACATAGAGTGGATTTTACGCATTAAGTAAACTACCATTAAACAACATGGAAAGTAAATAAATCTCAGTGTTCCTCTGCTCACAAATACACATGCCATCTAATTTGCTGCAAATACTGGCATTAGATACAGTCACACTCATAAATATAATAGATATAGTACTGGACCTTTAAAATTCTCAAAGCCATGCAATGTGCCTTATTTAAATGAAACCCTTTTTTTATAAAAAAAGGTCCAGCTTACATAATACAATTAAATTTCCTGTTTGCTTCAATAATCATTAAATGTTACACACACTAAGGACAAACTGGCTTTTATTCTACAAATATCTGTCCATATATTGACATGTCTGCAGCCACATAAGAATTGCCAAGCTCAGGATCAGCAGAGTAGTCACAAAGTCAATCACAAACACTTTTGACAGATCTAGGTACTAGACTGTCAGTTTCTCTTTGGGTACAGAATTACTAACAGGGTTGAGTACACTGCACAACCCGCACCAGAGCTTCTCAATATTAAGGTGGCATTTAACAATGATTCACAAATTCCACAGCAGCAGAAGCACAGACTGGGGACAAGACCTAAATGGCGTAACATGGAAAGTGCAGGAAAATAAATGATAGCCCTGATTTTCTGCTGTGTTCCGCCCTAGAGTCTCTCACAATTCTGGCCAAAGTAGTCTGGGCTGGGTGCCAGAGGTGCAGAAAGGGTGTCTGGAAGCTGGGTGTAAAGTACATGCATGTGAACTGGTGCACTTGTGTGTAAATCACTCTACCTTTGTGCATTCCAGAAAATGTGTAGACTGATGTGGATTGAACACTTCCCCTTCCTTTTGCAGTATCAGCTATTCTAAGTGCAGTGCTTGTAGTTAGAATGGATGGGGGCTCTTCACACTTGTGGGAACAGAGATTTGGGCCTTCATCATTTTCATACTAATCCCCAAAATATATTGCTCAGCAGAGCTGCTCGTGCTCTTACAAGGTTAAGCAGTTAAGCCCTATAAAACAGGGGCGAACATGCTTTGTGGGCCTTTCCCCAGTCTTGTCCCATCCTCAAGAGGAACTTCAGCCCTAAATGCAGCTTTCCACACTGCAATGCTCAGCTTCTATACCGTGCATCTACAGTATTCAAACTGTCTTTTACTGATAACTTTTACTTCTCATAAAATATTTTTCAAGTAAAACCTGTCAAATCCTTCACAGACAGCAGTCATCATCCAAGGACTTAAAAAAAAACTTGACTCAGTTATCATCATTGAAAAACACCAGGGACTTGGGGGCTTGCTGGCGAAACTGGGTTGCATAAACAGCATAAAAAAGCTAATGTGATCTTCTCCAAACATCCTTTCTAAAAGAAAACGAGAACATCCAACAGTCAGTGATAAAGCTTCTAACCACTGAAATTAAAGGATTAAAACAAAAGTGTGTCTTGAGTACAGATACAAGACAATATCATACTTAACTACAAATCAGTAATTAAATTATGTTGACAGTATAGTATATACTCCAAAGATATGACACCATTTTTCAAACAGTTCTTAAAATGATGATTAACAGGAACTATCAAAGGACCACAGAAAAAAGCATTCTAATTGTAAACCCGCTTACATCAGTTCCAGAAGAAGACCAGAAAATGGTAACAGAAACTTTCCTCTGAACATTGTGCTATCCCACACAGCTCACCTTCGTTCTGAAAGCTGGTTGATTTACAGAAGAAGGTCTGCAGACGTAAGTGTTACACATGTGGTTTTGCAGAGAAGCACAGCACAGTGATTACTGCATTAACACAATTCCTGTACTTCTCCATGAATAATGCTGGACCTTATGTTCCAAGAATAGCACAAACTGAATAGCACGGTACTGTCTTTGCTTTGTTTTAATGACAAGCAGAACCCTAGCAAACAGATAGTATGTCAGTTCTTGTAATGCTATATGTCATTCAGGTGAATGTCCTCTGGTATGATATTTCATATAAAAAATGCAAAGGCTTTTGCGTCAGACACCTATGTGGATTTTCTTACCTTTGGTTCCATTGAAATGAAGCTGTGGGTACCTCTACTTGAGAGAATTGACCTTTTAATTGTTTTACTGTGGTAGAAGTGGTAGTAATCTTTCAGTGTTCCAATCTGTAAGGGGAGAAAAGGAAGAAAGACAGGGAGATTCAATATGAAAACCAGTTTTGTTTTTCATTTCTCAAAGTCTATAAATTATGCAATATCCTGTGTGCTGAAATGTTACTTGAACCCACTGATCATCTTTCAAAAGAAGGACATGTGATATGAAATGGATGGAGTGTCCTTGAGGTAGTAACTGCATAACCAAAGATTATAATTGAGCTGCTTAGTCTGTCTGTATCTACCCTTTTAATGTTTAATTTATATGCAGTACTTTAAGTAATTCTATATCAATCTATATCCAAACTGTCTTCAAATGGCAAGTATAAAAAACATCAAATGACTATATGGTTATTAAAAACATTCCATCTAGTTTGCTTAAGGAAAAGTACCGTAAAATGCACCAGATTTGGTTATTTATATAATTAAATTATAAAAAGGATGTTCACAGCACCAGACTATACAATAGGAACAGACTTCGCTTTCTGCCAAATGCGGGCAAGAAAGAAGTAGAAGAAAGAAAAATGGAAATGGTAACTTCATAGCATAATGCCTAAGTCAAAGTACAGACTCAATTCATGCAAAATTGCAAAATTCACAATAGTACAATAAAAATACTCCTTGTTCATCCCATCAGTAAACAGTAGAAATGTAAACACTTGACACAGACAGCCTTCACAATTAGACAAATTTTAATTTCCTGCGTCACAAATACCTAAACATACATAACCTGAAACTTCAGTTTCACAAACCTCCAAGGAAACATTCAGCCTCCTTGTCTTTAGGGAGAATTTTTCTCCACCCTACTTGAAATCTGACTTTATTTTGCACTGATGTGCTAGTTTTGGCTGGGATAAGAGTTAACTTTCTTCATAGTAGCTGGTATGGACTATGTTTTGGATTTGTGCTGCAAACAGTGTTGGTAACACGGACGTCACACAGGCCTTTTCTGCTCCTCACGCCAACCCACCAGTGAGGATGACGGGGATGCAGGAGAAGTTAGGAGTGGACATAGCCAGGACAGCTGACCCCAACTGACTAGAGGGTATCCCACACTATATGGCATCATGTTCAGCATATAAAGCTAGGGAAAGAAGAAAGGGGAGGACATTTGGAGTGATGGTGTTTGTCTTCCCAAGTAACTGTTACACGTGATGCAGCCCCACTTTCCTGGAGATGGCTGAACACCTGCCTGACCATGGGAAGTGATGAATGAACTCCTTGGTTTGCTCTGCCTGTGTGCACAGTTTTGCTTGCCCTATTAAACTGCCTTTATCTCAATTCATGAGTTTCCTCACTTTTATCCTTCTGATTCTCTTCCCCATCCTATTGCAAGAGGTGTGACCAAGTGGCTCTTTAGTTGCTAACTGGGGTTAAGCCATGACAACTACAAATTTTGCAAGATACACAGTAATTCAGTTAGAAGTTCCTTAACGATGAGCAAAAAAGGGATAATTAAGCTTACTGCTATTTCAAGCCAAAACTCAAAGAGACCTCAGGAAACAGGCCTGGTTTTACAAATAATCTCAATGACATCCCCAGAAAGGATGGATCAACACTCAAAAACTCTAATCTTTTAAAACCCTGCCAGTATTCTAAAATACTAATCCCAGTCTATGCAGTTGATCCATCAATATCTTCACTTCAGGAAGAGTTACTTGCCTTTATTTTAAGCCAAATACCAAAACATTCAGTTAAATGAGTTGGTTTATCATAAATTAAACAGGATTTGATTTGACTAAGATTAATCAAAGTATATTAGTACTGCCATAATAATTTTCATGCTGCCCTCTCTTGGAAAGATAACTCCAGCTGAAGTGGTACAACTCTGTACTATGGATGAGCCCATTCTCACATCTCCACATGCATGCTCATGAAGAAACCATAAACATGTATGGGGAAATCTTCTTTGGACACCTCAAAGAGCTGCAGGACCCTGAGCCTTCTGGGGAGTCCCTACTCACTGGAAGCTAACCAGTGTTATTCCAACCCACCAGAAGTGCATGAGGGAAGACCAAGCAAACAACAGACGGTTAGTCTAACTTCAGTTCCTGGAAAAATTATGAAGATCATAATGGGCACTACTGAAATTCCTTTAAAGAATAATACAACCATCAGGCACAGACAACGTGGGATCACAAAGGAAAACTCCTGTTTGACTAATTTGACACCCTTCTATGACAAGGTCACTCACCAAATCGATGAAGGGCAGGCAATGGATGTAGTTTTTTGGATTTTAGCAAGGCTTTGATACTGTCCCTCACAGAATCCTTCTGGACAAATTGTCCAGCTGTGGGATGAGCAGGTTCACAGTGTGTTGGCTGAAGAACTGGATGAATGACAGGGCTCAAAGGTTTGTAGTGAATAGGGCTACATCTGCCTGGCAACTGGTCACCAGCAGTGTTCCTCAGGGCTCAGTTCTAGGCCCAGTTCTGTTCGATATATTTGTCAATGATCTGGAGGCTTGAGTTTGATGTACCATTAGTAAGTTTGCTGGTGATACTAAGCTGGGAGGTGCTACTGACCACTCTGAGGGACAAGAGGCTTTGCAGAGGGACCTGAATAGACTGGAGCACTGGACAGCAGTTAACGAGATGAAATGTAACAAATCAAAATGCTGTATTTTGCAGCTAGGACAAAGTAACACCAGACACAAGTATAAACTGGCAGAGGAGCAGCTTGAGAGCAGCCCTGCAGAAAGGGCTCTGGGAGTGCTGGTTGACATTGAGCAAACTGTGAGTCAGTGGTGTGCCCTGGCAGCCAAGAGAGGAAACTGCACCCTGGGGTGCATCAAACACAGCAGAACAAGCCAGTCAAAGGAGGTGATTACACTGCTGTATTCAGCATTGTGCGGCCTCACCTTGAGCCCTGTGTGCAGCTCTGGGCTCACAGTTTAAGAAGGATGTGAAGGCCAGAGGAAGGCAACATAGCTGGCGGAAGAGCTGGAAGGCACGTCCTGCGAGGAGCAGCCAAGGGCTCCGGGCTTGTTTGGTTTGGAGGAAAGGAGGCCGAAGGACGAGCGCATTCCTCCCTACAGCTTCCTGAGGAGGGGAAGTGGAGAGGGGGCACTCATCTCTTCTCCCTTCGATCCAGCAACAGGATGTGTGGGAATGGCTTAAAGCTGCACCTCAGGAGATTCAGACTGGACACTGGGAAACATTTCTTCACTGAGAGAGAGGTCAAACACTGGAGCAGGCTTCCTACAGAGGTGGTTGATGCCTCAAGCCTGTCAGTTTTTAAGAGACATCTGGACAATGCGCTCAGTAACAGGCTTTAACTTTTGTGAGCCCTGGTGTGGTCAAGCAGTTGGACAATATGATTGTTGTAGGTCCCTTCCAACTGAAATATCCTATTCTATTCCATTGCATCACTTTTGTCTACATTCACTAGAGTTTATTCTCAATTTAACAGCCTGTAGCATACTGAATGTCCCTTAGCAACAGACTACTGTTGCTCCATTTTTGAATTATTATCATTTATATGAGACACTGAACTCTAGTGTCAGGGTTAGCACCACAGCAAGTGATGGCATGCTTCCCTGAGACAAAGGGGTGTAATCAATCACTTCCGGGACATTTCCTGGACTTATCAGTAGCCTCAAACAGGGTTGATGTGTTAACTACGTAAAGTGATGCTACTCTTGCTCCTTAAATCCTCAGAGACCAGCAGAGTGCCTATTCACCATACCAGAGTATTCTACAAAGGTTACAGATCCCTTATGGACCTTCCTGTCTTCACAGTGAATTAAAAACCTACTGCTCTATGTGTATGTGTGTGTGTGTACATGTAGGAAAATAACCAAGATTGGGGAAAATAAGGACATATGTCTTTGCAAAGTTCAGCTCAAAGGCTGGAATATT